>APFE030707227.1:57259-84400 GCA_000404065.3 Pinus taeda | reverse complement strand
ACAATACATATTTATACATGCCGAAGCATCCAATACCATGGACCGAAAACCATCGCATCCAAAACTATTGACCGAAAACCATAGGTAGGTTCGCCCAACCTAATTTACGGTCCAAAAAGATTTTTCCTGGGGCGCTGCCCCAGACCCCGTAGAGGGGGGCTACACGCCCCCAACAAACCCCCCAGATAGGGGGGGCTTCCGCCCACCCTGTGACCCCCCCACTACACAATCTGCGCAACGAAGCGGGGGCTCCGCCCCCCTATGACCCCCCCACTGCGCAATCGGCGCAACAAAGGGGGGGCTCCGCCCCCCCTCTAACCCCCCGGTTCACTACGTAGGTTAGTCGTGGAAAGAATATAACACAACCCAACATAAATAAATTATATTACTAGCCTGGAATGAAGAGGGAAGTTGCATAATACATCGTTATATTTTTGGAATGTTGTCAAGTTAAGTTTAAGCATAAACATATAACAAGTTTATTACAACCACTTCCAATTTTGGAGTGAAAATGGGAAACTAAAATTGTGGATTTCATTTCAAGGTTGCCAAAAACCTTAAGAAAACATGATGCAATAATGGTAGTGGTGGATAAGTTAAACAAGGTTTCTTATTTCATTACAATGAAATCCACTCATCAGGTAATTTGACATTGCGTAAATTTTCATCAAGGAAATTTTTAGACTGCATAGTACGCCAAAGGTAATTGTGTGTGATAGAGATGCTAGTTCACCTAAATATTTTGGAAAGGATTTTTTGAATTAATTGGAGTGTAGTTAGTATTTAGTATTTCATATCATCCTCAAACTGATGGGTATACATAGAGAACAAATCAGGGTTCAAAGATATGCTTCACGTGTACATGATGGGTAAACTTGCTAAATCGGAGGAGTATCTATCATTAGTGGAGTTTAAATACACAATTGCTACTAAGAGTCTATAAAAATGAGTCTATTTGAGGCCCTATATGGTTGGAAATGCAATAATCAAATTATTTTGGGCCACCTAAAGGATAAAATTATAATTGGACATGATAATGTTAAAGGAAATGGAGCAGGAAGTGGTATAGATCAAGCAAAATCTTAAAGAAACAAAGGAGCATGAGAAAATTTTATGTAGATAAAAATAAAACTCATATAGAGCTTAAGGTGGAAGATCATGTGTATCTTTTGGTAAAAACCAAAAGAAGTTCCTTGAGAATAGGAACCTATGCCAAATTAGCACTTCGCTATTATGGACCATTCAATATTCTGGATAGTATTGGACTAGTTGCATACATGCTTGCCTTTCCTCCTACTATTAACACACATGATGTATTCCTCGTGTCATTCATTAAGAAATATGTTTATGATTATAATCACATCATTGATTGGGATGTGATACAGGTGGAACCAAAAGGATAATTCCAAAGAGAATATCAATGGATACTCAACATGAGGGATACATTGCTTCAAAATTAACCCATCATGTAGGTCAAGGTGTAATGGAAGCACTTAAGAGCAGATGAGGCAACATGGAAACTAAAGGATGCCATGAAAATCGAATGCCCATTTTTTCTTATTGTATAGAGTCAATTATATAAGTAGTAGAACATTGATGATGGTGTTCCTTTAAGTGGGAGGGAATTTTAACACCCCTTTTCAATCTCCCACATTTTGTAATATGTTATTGAGGCTGATAATTCTAGGATGGATAACATGGATGCTTTGAAAAATATTTATTTAATGAAAACATTTATTTCAATTTTAACATATTCAAAGTCAAAGAAGAGAGATGCAAAAAAGCACATCAATTCCTAGGGGTAAGATGTAAGAGGGAATCTAACTGAATTTTTTAGCTAAACCCTAAACTGGAAAATAAAATTACCAAATTTCCCTAGGTGTATGGGCCACATCCCACCCTAGAGGTTTTTTTTGGCCCACACATCCCAATGGGGAACTACAAGAATCGTCATGTCTAGGAATGTGTGAAGGAAAGAGGAGAGGAAAACAAAAGGCCATAAAGTAGTGATAAGGAAAGGAAATGAACCAAATAAAACTCGTGTACCAAAAACCTAGATTAGTTTTGAACAACCAAGAATTAGAGATGAGAAAAAACCTCTTAATCAAAATAAAAAATGCTATAGGAATTGAATGCCAATTGAATCCACAAACAATTAGGAAGTCAGAGAAGAATCCTTTAAGCTAATTCAAAGGGCCATCAAATTTTTTTTAGTGTTTATTTGATCAAATAGGGGGAAAGGAGGAGCATCTAGGGACTGCAAATTTAGTGAAGGGTTCCCTTTTTACATTGAGAAAGCCTAGATTGGCGATACTTTTCTATTTTATTAGGCTCTGGCTCAATAATAAAGATTAAAATCCTAAATTTATGTATATGAAAGAGAGTGACCTTCATAAATTGTGCCCTAAGTGAGTTTTGTTGAATCTTAGAGTAAGTTTCCCCTAAGACATCAAATTTGACTTGGAGGTGGCCAACTGTAAGAAAGAGTGTAGTGTAGTCGTTCCTATAAATGGGTAGAGAGTCACTTTCCCTTCTTCAATTTTAAATAAAGCTTAAAATTGATTGATATAAGTGTATCTACCTTCTATTAATGGAATGTATTATAGTCCAAAGCTGAATATTGTTATGTTGGTCACTATGTTTGCTTGCGAAATTGAACTAATAAATGTTAAGAATGTTTGATAAGTGTGTATGAATGAATAGTTGAGACTATTCTATAACTTTTCCGAGTTAACATCCTATAATTCTCAATTAATGATTGTTTTTTAATATTTTTTGATCATGATTATGCTAGTTTACTAATGTATATTTTAATGATGAAATAGAAAAATGTGTACTATACTTGATCGCTAGTTATTATCTTCTCCTTTGAATAAATTATGTGTATGGAAGTATGCCATGAGGCCTGCTTCCCTCAAAGAATATGAAATGTATGGTTGTGAAGAGTGAGACACAATTTACTTGGGCCTAACGCCCTTCTTGTTCCTATTAGATTGGTTGGCATTACTCAGGATAGTTATGGGATAGGCCCTTAGAAGTTATGGGGATAGACCTCTCTTTGAATTTGGGATTATACGGGTGAAGTTTTAAGTTTCAAGGATTAGAAGCCCCTTGGCTTAGCCCCTAGTCACATGGAGGTTAGGGTATGTGACCAAAATCTACCAGAAAAGGGGGTTGTCGGGTTGCGGTATCATTGTAGAAAACCTATGGGGCATCAGGGGATCAAGAGATTCTTGAAAGAAATCTATCGCAAGTCCTTTGTATCGATAGATATGTGACAATGTCCATCTTCTGATGAGAGATTTTCCGGTCATCATGTTGGTTGTCCATAAATACTTAGATTGTTTTGACTAGCATAAATTTTGGGATTGATAGAGTTAGCCCCTAGCGCCTTCTCACATGGTCAAATAGGGGATTGTGATCAAGCTCTTAGCCACAAGGCACTTCAGCCCCAAGAGGGAGGAGTCTTGGGTTATTGAGATTTAGGAATCAAGAATACCTAATGAGTAATTTCCAAAGTGAGTACCTAATGCTAACAAACCATGATATTCATTTGGTTCACAAATGTAACACCATTAAGTAATAATCTATTATCATGCCCTTCAACGATTATATATAATGATTTATGGAAATTGGGCCCGAAGGGTTGGGAGATACCTCGAGTGCTTACAAGAATTAGTTCCTAGTGCTAACAAAACCTGACAACACTATTTATTAATGGATATGGGAAGATTGGGAGCCATCTAGTGATGGAAGCGTGTCAATTTTTAATGTATCTAGTGTCAACGTATCGATATGTTATTTTTCATGTGTTGGGAATACCGTCATAGAACCTCCATTGCAATTTCCCTAATATTCACAAATCTTGATATGGTCATCAGTTAAAAAGAACCCAATTTTTGTTAGTTACCATCTATTAGTCGAAATAGAGGAACCCAGGAATGAGGGCCCAATGAGATGACATTGCACTAAGGAGGTCATGGATGATGTGGTGCTAATGTGGTAATTGATGTGACATCGACATGGTATCTAACATAGAATCAACGTGGCTTGATGATGTGGTAGGGAGTGACATGGACTTGGTGACCTTAAATATCAAGATATTAAGATGTCAAGATATCAACCTATCAACAAAGCAATATGTCAACTTGTCAGAGGTTAGGTGGAATCGATGGTTGTTTTGTTATGGGCCTTGGTGGCCAAGGGGCTTAGTGTTCCAATTATCAACATAGCATCATGTTCCTACATCGAGAAGTCATAACTCACCTCTATAAGTATTGGAACATTGTAGATCAAGGTGTCACGATGTTCATAAACTCCCTCTGAAAATAACTCAATAACCAAATGTACATACATGGGAAAACTCGCAGATAAAATGGTCCAATAGTGTGTCAACATGTGGTAAATATGGATGCCAATTTGGCACTAGAGGAAAAATATTTTAAATGTCGTAAATATATGCTTGGAACTTGAATTTAGATGAAATATATACAATTGGAAATCTCTTAAGGAGTATAAGACAATGATAGGCTAAAAAATAAGTTTTCAGGTGATTGTGGGAAGATGATTTTTTATAACCCCACTTCCTTAAGGCAACTTAAGAGGTCATGTCTACATTCCCCGTAGCCTTAATCAAGGTTTAATGTGCTAGGTATGTTACATTTTTTTCAAGCTTATATGAGTTCAAAAGGTTTGGATCTTTGGATGAATACAGAAAAATTTAAAATTCAGATATTCGAATGTTTGGAAGATCGTTTGGGTTGATTGAGCTAAGGTGTCATGATGGTGATGTGGAAACCATAATACAACAATTATGAGGTGGAGGTTGAGTGGTAGTAATCATGAATTTATCTAGATATCAGATGATCATGATATCTAGAAATCTAGCTTTTTATAAAAAAGGGACTTTTGAGTTTTTTCGGATCTGGACGTTGACCATTAGTTGAGTAATTTTCCCAGATCTAGATGAATCCAAAAGTTTTATATTTCTTGATGAATCTAGGAAAGTTGGAAATCCATATATCTAAATATTTGAACTTCTATAAATGGGATTTTATGAATTTATCTTAATGTGGATGTGCATTGTGTAGGATGACATGTCCCATTGTAGATGTGGCTCTATGTGGTGGTAACACATTGGCATAAAACTACAATATGCCATCCATGTTTTAGTTGATGTGGTACTGTAATATGGTGAGACATGGACATTTCGGTGGTATATATGTTGGCATGGATCTAAGTGGGGTAAATATTTTGAGGGCCATAACTTTGTTTCTAGAACTCATAATTGGATGAAGTTTATATTATTAGAAATATATCCACAAATAAAAGATGTTGGTTATCTCAAAAAAAAGTTTAATATAGATAGAGGAAGATTTTTTTTTAACCCCACTTCCTTAAAGTGACCAAAGAGTTTATATTTGAACACCCCTTACCATTAGAAAGGCATTGAGGGATTTGGGTGTTGTTACAAAGACATCCATATGTCCCATAGCTATGTTGATATTAATGAATAATTTTAATGTGCTAGAATTCTATGTAAGAGGGAACATCATGTTAACGATTATCAAGGTCATGCGGAATGAATTTTATAAGATTATGCGTCTTTCTTTTTCTCATGTGTATGATTTTAAGCTCTCACGTCTTCAAATTAATTTGATAGCATATGGGGAGGGTCATCCCCATGTAGAATGATGGAGGTGTGGGTGTACATTATATCCATGTTTAGTTTGAAGATATACGTGAAGATACTCAAAACCTTGCACCCTTTTCTCCTATCCAAATAAATATAACCCATTTGTATCTCATCAAGATGGAGAATTTAAGTCTTTGTTATAAGGCTCTCTTCTTTTCCTTTATTATGATCTAAATTTTAACAAATATATTCCTACATTAAATATTTTAAAGGGGTAAACTAAGGCGGCCTAAGAGAAGTTTAAAAATTCCCTTCCTATTATTAAAGTTTTATATGGGTTACTTTAAGAGATGGTCTATGAGGAATTTATCTTTGTGAATATATATTTCTTTTCCTTGGTATTTGGTTTAGTTTTGGGTAAGGAATTTTGAGGTGGAAGATGATCAAGATCTTTAATAAAAAAATTCTTGATTGTCTAAGTATTTTCTTACTTTAGAACCTAATTGTGGATAAATTTTTGTAGAATATGTTTCCTCCATTTGAAAATTAAAAGGAGCTCATATTATATCTAGCATGCAACTTTATCACACTTTTTCTCTGTGAGTTGTTTCCATCATCAACCGTCAGAAACTCATTGTTTGTCTCTACATTTTTATTAATTTATGATGTTGAAATCATGAACGACCATCTCTTAGTGATTATCCATGGTGAGGAACCTATTGAAGAGTGTCTCTATGATTAAGAATAAAATAACCTATTGAAGAGTGTCTCTATGATTAAGAATAAAATAGTCTTATCAATGGAAAGAAAGAAGTAATTACAACACCTACTCATGAACAACATAATTTGTATGTGTATCAGGGAGGAATATAATTTCGTTTATGTATTTGTAAGTCTAAATTGGAATATCAGAGTTGGTAAGATAAGATATTTCATGATGATTTCATAATATCTTGGATGGAGATCAACCCCTTATGATATTTAGTTCATTGATGCCCTTTCCAAATGTGTGATTGGGAATAAATTTTCTCATAGAATGCTCTACATGCACTACATATGTGAGCATGAAGAATAGTCAATTATATGAACTTATTAATAGAATGTTCATAAAATAAATTCTCTCAGTATTGACACAAGTGAGAAGGTTAGATATAGTGTTAGGTATATAGTTTTAGTTTTACCTTGTACATTTTTTCATTATATTAACAATTTTAGTATTTTCTTGTACAAATTTTCCACTATATCTCAATTATGGCAATTATGGCGACTTTTGTAATATTTTGGTCTTTAAGGTTTTGTTCTTACTTGCTTTTGAGTTGTCCTTTCCCTTAGATTTAAGTTGTGTTTTATTTTTATGACTAATTTTTCGTGTGGACCAACACCCTTTTATATTTTTCAATCCCACTTGGGGATTTGTTGGAGTAGTTTCTTCTAGATTTAGATCTTGTGATGGTTCTAATTATTTATTTTATTCATCTTCACATTATATTTAGAATAATATATTTTCATTGCATGTATGCCCCATATTATACTTTCCATCACAATTGAAAAATAGTCCCTTTTCTCTTCTTTCATCCATTTGTTGAGGTGTCAACCTTGTCAATTGAGTGAGGTTAGGGGAGGTATCTTAATGTTCTCTATACTTGTTAGTGACGATTCTTCTAGTAGCTATATTTAAATTTCAATTTTTCTTTCCAAACCGAAAGCATTCTTTATGGATTTAGGTTCATGTTGGATGCTTTCCTTTAAAGTTCCCATAAAAGGGTGTAACAAATTATCCTCTGGAATGTTCTTTACACCAAGATTCAACTTTTGGAATTATTGAATGTGATTTGTAACTGGAATTATTTGCCAGAGATTCATCAATCAACTAAAGAATGTATTTCTATGATTATCCTTATAATTCACATAATGCGTTATCAATTCCTTCATAAAAATGGACCAAGATACGATTGGATATCTTTTCCTTTCACAAAGCCATTGATACCATACAAATTGATCTTGTTTTAAATATAAGGATTCTTATTGACGATGATAGAAATATGCCAACAAAAGGGGGTCTCCCCGATATGAAGTCCCCACTAGACCTCAACCTTTCAGATAAGGAGCCCCATCCGGATAATAGGCTCGATCACCATTATTCTTAGAGGTTTGCCTTGGCTGCATTTATCAACATAAGATATTATGCAACAACCTTTGAAACAAGAAAATAAGTTGATATTGTGAGGCATGCAATTGTAATGCATACAAGGTACCTTCATGGAAGGGAAAACAGAGAGTGAGTCAGTTGAAAAATGTAGCAAGAAATTCTCAATTTGATTTTTCCTTGATTAAATTGAGAAAATTCGAATTGCCACATTGGACAACTTAGATGATGTTAACTTATGTTACAAGGCTTGTGCCACCCAGTTTACTCAGTAAATTCGATTTGGAGGAGTTAGACTTTAGTTCTGCATGTGTGGTTTATAATTTGTCGCAATTAAGGTCAATTATCTCAGGTTGTTTTCAGTTAAAATAGTTCCAACTTTGGGAGGAACTAGTCGAAGATCAGTTAAGTAGTGGGACTTTAGTCTGACTTAGCGATCATCCAGTTAACTAATCAATCTGCCAAAAATAGCTAGTTCATGTAGAGAATTTGAGTTACCCAACTGAGGTGGAGATTCCAAGGAAGTGTAACATCAATTGTAGACTAGTCTTGAGTGTACAAGGGTTGCATGCAGTTAGAGGATCAACCTAAGGAATTGCACAATTCAATTAGAGGAATTTACTAAATAATAGGGGCTAATTCCTCAAGGAACAACACAAGGAAATAGGAGCTCAAGCCGAGGAAAAAATTAACGAAGTCTGGGTCAAAGGCCTTTGGCGAGAAGAGACATAGGTTATACACTTTCCGAGTGTGCTCAGTTGAGAAACACAATTGTAATACATATCTATTCATTTGATTAATGCAATCAGACATTGGGGTTTTTAGCAGATTTCTTTCTCCAAATAAAAATACTTGTTGCATCTGTGTTATTTTTGCTTTCATGTCTAAGATTTTTGTTCTAAATTGTGAATTAATGTCTACAAAGGAGTAGAGTAGGTTTGTGTCTTGTGATTTTGATTAAAACTTCATAAGAAATTGAAAATATACAACTAATTTCTACATGGTATTAGAGTTGGATTCACATTAGAGTAGGAAATTCGAATTTGTTTCGTAGAGGTTCGAACTTGAATATTAGTGTAGTAGGATTTCTTCAGAGCTGAGAAGATGGCCTTCTATGGATTGAGGCTAAAGCATGCCTTGGAAGACACCTCAATTTTTGTTTCATGGAAGGACCGCATGGAGGCATTATTAGATGACAATGGATTGCTTGAATATGTCAAGACAAATATTCCAAGACCACCAACAGTTGATGTCCAAGGCCTTGCACAATCAAAGAAAGATGTAGCCAAGGTGAGGAGATTAATCTTGGAGGGAGTACAGGATAAGATTGTCCCGAATCTCCATGGAAAAGAAACTGCATTCACGATGTGGAAATAACTGATAGAATTATTCAGGAATAGTAGTGACCACAGGAAGCTGGTGCTCAAGGATAAACTTTGAAGTATTAAGATGCAAAAGAATGAAACTATAATGTAGTATCAGAGTAGGTTGACAAAATGTCATGATGAACTAGCTGGGGTCAATGTTACTATCCCTGAATATGACTTGGCAAGCCTAGCCCTTCTAGCCCTTCCCAAGAGCTGGCATAGTTATCAAGATTCAGTGAACGGGAGGGAGAAAATATTGAATTAGGAGAGATTATGGTTCGATTTGGTATAGGAGGAAATAAGGCGAAATACTAAAGATGGGACTTCATCCAAGGGAGAAGATGAAGAAAAAATTGCATTGGATGGAAATAAAAAGAAGGGAAAAGCGAAGAGAAGAAAAGAAAGAAGACCTCAAGAGGAGCAACAGGTGAAGTTTGGCTTCACAGTTTGAGCTTGAATTTACCCTCATTTCATGCATGGCCATCATAGTGATGGGGAGCATGTGGTACTTGGACTCAGGTGCATCGTTCCACATGACAGGTTGTAGAGACTTTTTTAGTGACCTGGAGGAGAAATATTTTCAAATGCACATCAAGATGGGGGATGACAGAAGTTATAGCATGACTGAGATTGGTATAGTCACCTTTCAGAGGGAGTCGAGCTTCCCCCTCAGGCTCAAGGATGTCATGTTCGTTATGGGCCTAAGGAAAAATGTTGTCTTTGTTATAGGTTTGGAAGATCATTCTTATGATTTGATCTTTAGCAAAGGAAAGGAATTCCTGAGACACATAGCCATGGGATTGGTGAAGCATATCGAGGTTCGTGTGAAGAACCTGTACAAGCTAGATGTGGAGGATTGTGTTGCATTGAGCACAAAGGCGAAGAAGGTGCGTAGGAACGATGTCGGTGAACTTTGGCATATAAGACTTGGCCATTTTCATCATGGAGCTATGAATATTATGAAACAAATAACCACAAGCCTCTCCAAAGGAGCACTTGAGCAGCAGGATGTATGAAGGATGTACTTTGGGGAAGTACATAGAATCTACATTCCATGATTAGGAAAACAAAGCACATGCGGTCCTTGAAAGGATCCACTATAATGTCTATGGACCTTTCTCAACATCCTCCACTGACAAACAAAAATATTTTGTCATTTTTATTGATGACTTCTCACGAAAGTGCTGGATCTTCTTCATGCAGAAGAAGGATAAGACATTCTCCAAGTTTGTAGAATTCAAGGCAATGGTTGAGATATAAATGGTCAAGAAGGCGAAGGCTCTCAGGAATGATAATGGAGATAAGTACATGTTGAATGAATTTGAAAATTTATGTGCAAAAGAGGGCATTCGATGAGAGTTGACAACACCCCACAACCCACAGTAGAATGGGGCGACTAAGAAGAAGAATTGAAGCCTTGTGGGAGCAACGAGGGTGATGTTACATGATCAAGGCTTACCTATGAATTTGTGGGCCGAGGCATGTAACACAACATTCTATTTGTAGAACCAAAGTCCTCATCAGATTCTTGGCATGATTACATCAGAGGAGGCTTTATCGGAGAGAGAGTCTCATGTGTCACACTGCAGGATTTCTGGAGCCTCTATTTACTTCCATGCCTTCAAATAATCAAGGAAGAAGCTAGAGTCAACAATAGAATTGGGGGTTTTTGTGGGTTACATAGAAAATCCCCACAACTACCATGTGTACTTTCCATCCCTCAGAATGACAGTTGCATGAAGGGACGTAAAATTTGATGAAGGAAAAGTAATGCAGTGATCTCTTGAGAGGAAGCTTCAGATCCCACTAGAGGAGGAGATTTTATCTCCAAAAGAAGGAGCCTCAGGAAGTTGTGGAGAAGCCACAAATTGAGGAGAAAAGAGTGGAAATATCCACTCAAGTAGAACCATCCAAAGAAGGTAGAAAAAGGACCAGGGAAGATGAGAGACTTGATCAGGATGTGAGGGAGAATGTGGGTGCTCCTTCAAATCAGTGTAGGTAGAGAATGTCATTAGATCAATACACTAGTTACATGGCTCTAATGACTAAGCTTTTAGAGACTGATCCATCCTCTTTCGAGGAAGCAGTATAGCAACTTGTGTGGGTTGATGCAATGGTGGAGGAATACAAATCCATTGTGAAGAACATTGTTTGGGAAGTGGTCCCAAGACCAGTGGATAAATCAGTTGTGGGTTCAAGATGGATCTTCAAGGTAAAGCATGCAACAGATGGAAGCATAGAAAAGTACAAGGCCATATTTGTGGCCAAGGCATACTGTCAAGTTGAGGGGATTGATTATGAGGAGACCTTTTCTCCTGTACCAAGGTACTCATCCATTAGATCAATTCTTGGTCTGACTGCACAGATGGGGTGGAAGATCCACTAGGTGGATGTCAAAACAACATTCCTCAATGGATTTATTGAGGAGGAGGTGCATATCGAGCAAACAAAAGGATTTGAGACATTTGATCGAGAGTTTCATGTGTGCAGACTTAAGTGAGCATTTTATGGTCTCAAGTAAGCACCCCATGCTTGGTACACTAGGATCAATAGCTATCTCATTGGTTTGGGCTTCACCAAAAGTGAAGTGGATGTAAGACTTGATCATATTTTGGTAGAAGGTAATTTTTTAATTATTGTATTATTTTTTTATGACTTGATTTTAACTGGTGATGAGCAGTTGATCATATCTTGCAAGGAGGACATTGCAAGAGAGTTTGAAATGAAGGACATGGGCCTCATGCACTACTTCCTCAGATTGGAAGTATGGTAAGGCAATGTGGAACTATTAGTCTCTCAAGGCAGGTATGCCAACAAGATACTTCATAGGTTCCGTATGGATAGTTGTAAATCCATGGAGACACCTCTAGTGGCCAACTAGAGGAAAGAGGATGCCACTTCAGGTGAGGAAGTGGATACTATTGTTTACCGACAGTTGGTGGGGTCAATAACGTATCTTGTGAACACACAACCAGATATGTGATATGCAGTCAACTATCTGGGCCAAGATATGGCTAGGCCAACTAAATTATTTTGCAGGTCAGCTAAGCATGTTCTACGATACCTCAGAGGCACTGCCCAATTTGGACTATGGTACAGATGAACATAGGGATTGAAGTGATGTGGCTTCACAGATGTAGATTGGGGTGGGAGTCCATTAGAATGAAAGATTACATCAGGTGGAATTTTCAGTGTTGAGTTTGCATTGGTTTATTGGTACAATAAGAAGCAAAGATCTGTGGCACTCAACTCGACAAAACAAAAACACATGGCTTCCAGTCAAGCAACATGTGAGGCGACCTGGATGAGAAAGATACTTGTTGGATTATTTGGTCAGATGATGGAACCAGCTATGATCTAATTTTATAATCAAAGTTGCATCAATCTCTCTGAAAATCTTATTTTCACAATTGATCCAAGCATATAGATATCCAGTATCACTATTTGTGGGATTGTGTATAGAGGTAGATAATGTTGTTGTAGTAAATTTCGACAGAGGAACAAGATGCTGACATTTTGACAAAGGAAGTTTCAAGAGGGAAGTTTGAGTTCCACATGTGTAGGATAGGGGTCATTGATAATCCCTTTCTTGTTGAGAGGGAGTGTTGAAAAATGTAGCAAGAAATTCTCAATTTGATTTTTCCTTGATTAAATTGAGAAAATTCGAATTTCCACATCAACAGACAACTTGGATGATGTTAAATTGTGTGCCATGACTTGTGTCACCCATTTTACTCAGTAAATTTGAGTTGGAGGATTTAGAGTTTAGTTTTGCATGTGTGATACTAATTTGTAGCAATCAAGGTCAATTATCTCAAGTTGTTTTCAGTTAAACTAGTTCCAACTTTTGGAGGAACTAGTGGAAGGTTAGTTAAGTAGTGGGACTTCAATCAAACTCAATTATCATCCAATTAAATGATCAATTACCTCAAAATAGCTAGTGCATGCAGATAATTCGATTTACCTAGTTGAGGTGGAGATTCCAAGGCAGTGTAACATCAGTTTTAGACTACTCTTGAGTGTATAGGTGTTGCATGCAGTCAGATGATCAACCTAAGTTATTACACAATTCAATTAGAGGAATTTACTAAATAATAGGGGTTAATTCCTCTAGGAAAAATTAAAGGAAATATGAGCTAGAGTTGAGGCAACGTTTGACTAAGTCTGGGTTAGAGGCCTTTAGTGAGCAAAGAGATAGGTTATGCACTTGTAGGGTGTGCTCAGTTGAGAAAATAATTTGTAATACATCTCTATTCATTTGATTAATGAAAGTAGGCATTAGGGTTTTTAGCATATTTATTTCCCAAGATAAAAATACTTGTTGTATGTGTGTTATTTATTCTTAAATGTCAGATATTTTTGTTCTAAATTTTGAATTAATGTCTGCAAAGTAGTAGAGCAGGTTTGCGTGTTGTGATTTTGATTAAAACTTCATAAGTAATTGCAAATATACAACTAATTTATATAGAGCATCTACAAGAAAAGTAAGAGTATTATCCTAAAAGAGACACACAAGATCATGGAAAGAATCGTTAGTTAACCTATAAATTAGTTCACAAGATAATAACGATCATAAAATCAAGTAACAATGCACATTCAACAAGATGCATACCAAAGACAAAGAAACAATTCATTTTCATTAGTATGTAGAAACATAAAAATACACCACAAACAATGAAATAATAGACTTACAATAATTCATGACATATGCATGAAAGTGTGTCAGCTTCAAATATTAAGTGAAAGTCCCAAGATACACGATTACAACTATGTGGCACTAGCCCCAATAGTGGAACATTAAGTCACCACTTGCTCCTCCAAAGAATGACCTTCTCTCTTATGCCAAACTAAAGAATCCAAGGTGAAAATACCTTTGCTTGAGATATGAGGGTGTATTTATAACAAAAGAGGTGACTCTCCATCTCCCTTGTGACTCTTGACCTTCCATTTGACTTTTCAAATTCCTATGTGACCTTTGAGCTTCTACATGAATTTGATTAGAGGAAATTTCAGCCTAAAAGTGCCCATGAAATTTTCATGTAATTTCCATTGCATAATATGTAAACCAATCAAAATCCTTTAAATTTAAAAATTAGTGCATGCAAATATTTTGGAGGGAAAAGAAGAAAGACTACTTTTTAATTGTATTTTTGGCTTATCTCCTTATATGTTTACCCAAATTTCAAGTGTATACACTCGTTGGATGTGGAATAAAATTCCACATCCAACGAGTACTCATTATGCATACTTTTAAGGAGATAAGCCAAAAATACAATTAAAAAAAGTATTTTTCTTCCTTTCCTCCAAAATTCATAACCCCTATTTCATTATTTTAACTGTTAATTTATTATTTTTTCCTTAAGAGGCCACTTTTAGGGTGAAATTTTCTCTATTGAAAATTCTCTAGTGACTTTTCATATTCCAAGTGGGGCCCTTAGGCTTCCACACATTTTACATTTTCTCATTTTTGTGAAATACAATAATTACATTTCACCAATAATGTGGCAAAATACACTTTGACAACATATGACTATGGTGGTGACACTTTGAGAAGCCATGGCTTGGCAACGCTAACATAAGACTTCATTGTAGTGTATTGATGCCAATTTCTTCTCTCTACAGCCATGTATTCAATTCTTCATGATTGATCTGCAAGGTGCTTCATCTTCATCCTCCAAAGGATATGATTATAGTACTAGATCCTTTCATGTCATCTCAGTCTCCATCCATCTGTTATGGTCCAAGTTTCTTCTACTCTTGCATGATGGCATCTTTGTGACTTTCCTCCACGAGTGTCCTTCTTGTAATCTCTCCTGTTGACCTCTTTTTGACATCATCTTGTCATGATAGGATTACGTCACCTTCAAATTCATTCATTCATGATAAGGCAACATCAGTCCTATAATAACCTATTCTATATGTGTTTGTTCATGTAACATACTCAATGTGATGGGGCAATGTGCAAGGGATTTGAGAGGAAGAAGCTGAGAATTTCATAGTTGAGCACTGTAGGGATTGAAGGATGGCCACACTATCCTCTACAATTATGCAATGCAAAATTAGGGAAGGCTTATCAAGGTCCTTTGTAGTGGGAAAGTCCAAAAGATAAGGTTGATAAGCATGCTAACTGAGGATGCACAATGCGTAGTGATCAAGGAAGAGGAGGCAAGGATTGTGTAGTTGAGCTTCATAGGGATTGAGGGATGACTCCACTTTGCACTAGGATTGCACAATGTGTAGTTGAGGCAAGGAAGGATAAGGAAACTGTGTAGTGAGGTGTTCTAGTAAGCAGGAGTGGCAAGACTAAGCACTGTAACTATGTAGTGCCCAATGATTGAGGAATAGACTCTAGGATTGCGTAGTTGAGGGCCACTGTGGCCTAGAGATGGACCTACTGCCCATTAGAACTATGAAATGCATGTGATCTCTGCTTGGGATGTGTCTAAATGTCCATCTGTTATGGTCCAAGTTTCTTCTACTCTTGCATGATGGCATCTTTGTGACTTGTCTCCACGAGTTTCCTTCTTGTAATATATCCTATTGACCTCTTTTTGACATCGTCTTGTCATGATAGGATTACATCACCTTCAAATTCATTCATTCATTCACTAAGTAATAGGCTCACTTAGTGAAGAGATTGCACAGTTGGTTGGTGTAAGCAGTAGAATGTTAGGTCATTGTACATTGGGGATTATCACTTCATCATGAAGGGGAGAGAGAGCCTTTGTATTGTATAGTTTGTTATTTCATGTAGATAAATAAATCCACGTTGTCAGCTAGAAATGCTCAATTTGAAAGATAATGCATAATTGATCAAGGCTTAGTGCAATGAGGAAGTACAAGCATCAAGGGTTTAGTGACTATGCTATGAAGGTACTCAATGTGCAATAAATGGGAGTTGTCCCTAAAAGAGGATAATTGCACAAGTCCAAGAGGTGAAGGTTTCATAAATGAGGCTTGTGAATGGGTAGTTCACATCACCTGGTGGAGGGTTAGTGCTTTTATAACTTGCGTTTGATGGAAGGATGAATAAGAGCTCCAAAATGGCTAAGTGTGGGATCAATGGAATAAGAGAGAGAAAGACATTCAAACACATCCCAAGCAGAGATCACACACATGTTTACCATCAAATACAGGGAAGGAAAATGTTCAATATCCAACATTGAGATATATAGAATGAAACGACAACAAAGCGACACTTGTTTATGAGTGTGACAGTTAAAACGTAAGTTTGTGAAACTTAAAATACAAGTGGGAATACAAGTGTTGAATACAATAAAAATGTGTACTATGCCATAAGAATGTGTCCAAAACAAATTGTAATGGTGAATACCATCATCTAGTGCAAGAGAATGTGTTCGAGCCACCTCTAGGAGGTATGCCATGGTGCTCTTAATATCGAAAAGAAGTGGAAGAAATACATGCAATAGTGAAAACGACACTTACAAACACAAATAAAACACAAGCGACACATGAAAGAGTGAAAGTAAGCATAAGAGAAATTTGTAAAAGATAGACCAAGCAAAAACAACACAAGTAAGAGAAAAAATTGAAAAAGTGATACTTGCGAAAGCAAAAGTTACAGTTGAGAAACTCACCTGGTGGATAGAGCATGTAAAACTATGAATGAGAGAATGCTACTTATACCCCAAAAATGTACATAGCTCAAAAGAGAAATATAAGGATGAGATATGGGCTAGACTCTTTCTAAAGGGAGAGTAGACATGCCATGAGGTCTATAATTGATGAGGGTGTTTAATGCATGTTCAAAAACTAGGAGCCAAGAGTAGATTGAATGACTTGAGAAACACACTGACTGTCAACAAAAGATGCGTAGTCAATTTCTGCAGAAGATTCCCTCACATTATCACTATCAGTTAGGATTGTGTAGTCTTACTCTCCAGGAACTACATAATCATTGTCACCAGAGACTGCACAAGAACTATCTCCAATGAATATGAATTCATCATCCTCAAGGAACTGCATAATTACTACCTTTAGGGACTACACAATCATTTCCATTAGGAACTGCGAAATGATTGTCATCAAGGATTATGCAGTGCTTGTCTTCCAAAGATACACATTGACTCTTAGGCTTTCTGAAAGGAGGTTTAGTATGCAGTCAATGGAAGATCAACATGTAAGGTAAGGTCACTTCGACACTTAGAATTATCAAAGGAAGACTTGAACAATCGAGCAACATGACTAAGCATGACATTAATGGCTTGAAATGAAGGATGGAAGGACCATAAGGAGGCTCCAAAATTTGGATGTAGGAAAAATTTGGAGGGTGTTTGTCGCAGCGAAAACACTTTTGTAAGGTTGACACTTGGTGTAGAAAAAAGTACTTATCCATCTACAATATCCATGTTAGGATATTTACCATCAATATTCCTCATATCAATCTTCCAAATGAATCAGTTTATTGGTGTTGAGTTGAACCTTTGATTTTATGGATTTGGGAGTGATAAGTGATCATGATTCCTTGATTTAATATTTTTTCTCTATATTGAGATAAAATACTTCCCCTTTGTGATTGATTCCCAAGCCATTTATTTTCCTTATTTTCATGATTTCTTTGGATCTTCATGTCCCTTTTTAGAAGCCTCTCTAAGAGAATGGTTTCCGTGGAATTCATGGATTTTTATATTTCTTTATTTATTTTTTTACTTGGAATGGAAGCACAAGAAACCCCAGAGTACTTCCCCACATTTTTTGTATAGTAAATGGGGTAAACCATCGGCCCTAATTATGGGGTCTTACCCTAAGGGAATCAAAGAGAGCCAAACCTATGATTAGCTACAAAATAGAAACAATATCAAAGAACTTCACATTTGACTCTAGACCAATTGAGATAACCCTTGGGGATTTTGTATTTCTTTCTTATTTTAATCCATCATCTTTTTCATTTAACCTTCTATTTCTTTTTTCAATCATTCTTGTGAACATGATAAATCCACTTGTTTCAATATATGACCATTCATTTCATCAATCTGGTTCTTTAATTTGGTTACCTTATATTCCAAATCTTCACTTTTTTCAATGTAATGTTTGATTTTTTATGACGAGAACTAGTAGTATTTCTTGTAAAACCAATTACCATATGATAAAATAATAATACTTCTATTTACAACAATTTTTCAATCACCTAGAAATATATCATTCAATCAAAGGTTATGCCACTTGTAAGTTACTTACCTTTCAAAAACTAATTTGGAGACTTTTTGGATCTTATTCCTAAATTATTTTTGAAATTTGAACCCTTTTGAGTTTCAAATTTCTTCCAGTATACTATAATATGACTTATCAATCTCCTAATTTTTTTTTTTAGTTTGAAACTTCACTTAAAAAGTAAAAAAAAATGCCAAAATATTGTTCAAGTTTAACTGTGTGACTGGTAAAAAAATTCAACTTCTACAAGATATATCTCATAATTTCTACATGTAGTTAGCTATGTCATCTTATAATTATGAAAATTTCAAAGTCTAAAACTTCACAAAAAAAATGATATAAAAAATTCCAAGATGTTTCAATTAAATGCGATTTTAGGATTTGTCACAAACCCTATATTACATAGAATCTAAAGTATAGTGGAAAATAATCTAAAATTTTGATCATCTTTGCTAAGTATGTCTACTTAGTCTCCACAAAATTTCATTGTTTGTAACTTCCCATAATAATTATAATAAAATTTTAGGAAGACTTGTTTAAAATAGGTCTCCGGATTAGTCAAAAGCCCTATCTTCCATATGTTATATCTCTAAAGTTATAGTGAACCAAGACTTCAAATTTTGAACACATGTAGCTTGGTATTTCTCCTCAGTTTTGATACCAAATGTTATGAACCGTATTCACCTTAAAAAATATACAAACTCAATGAATAAAATCCACTTTGTGGGGGGAACCTTCCTTTATAATAATTTCGATACACAAGATAAGATGTGATGATCCTAAGACTATGTCTCCGTGTATATATAGGAGACAAAGGGTAATTTAATAAAGGAAGGGTACAATGTAAGGTTTTGATTGACCTACCAATATAAAATCATAAATGTAATATCTCAATATCTAGGGCTTAATAAGGTATCCCCCTAAATCCAATAAACTCACTTTGATACCACATTCTAAAACTAAGAGAGAGAAATATCAAAAACAACAAAAAATGCATGCACATACATTAGAGAAATTTTGAGGTATAACATGGACCTCTTATAGAATATCATAAAATAATAGTATAAATAATAAAATAAGATTATATTGCATCATAAAATTTTAGAGGGAAAAAAGAAAAACTACTTTTTCAACTTGTATTTTCAACTTATCTCCCCACGATATTACTCAAATTTCAAGCGAGAGAACTCATTTGATGTTGAATTTAATTCCTCATCCAAGGAGTGTTGGGATAGGGTCCCTATGGTCAGTTTTGGGGTTAGTTAACCCAAATTTTGTATATGTTTTTGTAAAAAGAAGTAAAATCTCTATGATATGTGGATGCGGAGCGCGCAGATAGATAGGTGTCAAAGGGGTCTTAGCCCCTTGTTTGGATAGATAGTTAACTCGGTTTTGAGACTCAGCCATGGTCCATGGACCATGGTATTGTATTGAAAAGTCTATATATTCGATTCATAACAAGTTTAGAAGAAGATAGTAGATAGTGAAGAATCAAGATAGGAATGGCTTGGGCAAGTTCTAAGGCAGGAAGGCTCCACTTCTTGTACTTAGGCGAGAAGGGGAAGGCTCCTACCGCTGAGTGCACATGAGGCCTTGGTAAGTTTGCCACTAATTGCGCATACCCCTTTCACTGAGTGCACAGGGTAGAAGAGTCTGTAATCTGAATACTGAAGATCAATAAAGACTAACTTTGAAGAATTACTATGCATTTTTGTTGAATTTGTTTATTTTATATTCTGTCGCTTAATGATATGTTTTTATGAAAACATGAATGAATGCTGCACAAAATCATTGGATCTGTCTTATTTATGCATGATATGAGTAGTTATCCATTTTCACGAAGTTAAAAGCTATTTCCGATATGTTTTATGATGAATTAAGTAGACTGCATGAACTCAGATCTAGGGTTGTTTATTGATGTGCGAAAGTAAATAAATAGTCTAGTCAAGGTCCACAAAGACTGATCATAGACCTTCACGAAGGTCTAGAATCCATTTTAACTTAGTTACAATGATGAGCCCTAAAGTAATACTGATTTGCGCGAAGGCAAATCTAAATTTTCAGAGCCTAAGAATCATTTATCACATGTCCCTGGATGCAGAAACCTTGTTCTAGCATCCCCAATACTGCTTTGGGTCAGACTGCAACCTGTGCTATGTAGGTTGTTTCCGAAAGGGCCAAAATTTAGGGTTCTATTGGTTGGCGTGAACAACTTTGAACCTGGGTCAGGCCCTCTTAAGTTGACAAATGGTTCCATTTTCAGGACCTGGATCTATCTAAGAGATGTGCGATAAATGGTTTCCTACGAAGAAAGAGATTGATAAGTGGATTGATAGGAAATCGCACGCGTTTGCATCTCAAGAGAACAAGAGCCCTAAATTATCCAAGGAGCAGTGGTTGTAGATATTTTTATACATAGACGAGATTGACACGTTCTTCAGTTTCTTCTTTGAAGAGATATACGAATGGTTGTCTAAGTTAGCCAATAGTCAAGGGACGTGGAGGCTACGCGAAGTGGGAAATTATTTAGAAGAAACAGAGGATCTAGCCTAGAATATAGTCCACTCATTGAACCTCCTTCAAGCGACGATGAAGGGATGGTGCTGACTACGCCACGAAGTGCAGTTCGGTTAATAACTCAGGTTATTCTAAGGATATCTCATCCATCCACTCCACCTCCACCTCCACCCCACCATTCAACATGGAAAATGTGATGAAGATGCCGATGTTTAAGGGAACGAGGGATGAAGATCCAGAACAATTTTGGTTTGTTGCAGGAGCTATTTGGACAACACAACAGATTACCACTGACAATATTAAGAAAGCATAGTTGGTTACAGCCTTACAGGACTGCAAATTAACATGGTATATCAAGTATTGCACTGATAACCCCAATGCGTTGTTGGTAGATACCTAGATAGCTTTGAACAAGGAGTTCAGTAAGCCTAAGTCAGAGGCATAATCAATAATCAAATTTAAGGAAATCCAAAAGAAGATTGATGAGACAACTTGGGACTTTGATTAGAGGTTGAAATGCATGATCAAGTAGGCTAATATGCAAATCTCACATCGCGACTGGTTAATAGCATCACTATTGCCACATTTGAGAATACCTGTATCACAACAGAAGATAGAAACACAAGAAGAAGCCTTGAAGATCACGATGAGGCTACACACATCACATATTCAACATACGAACCTTGGGGTGCAATAGATTCATTTGCAACTGGAAAGCCTACAGTTAGAGTTGCAGAGCTTGAAGAAAGGTAGGGAAGCTCAATCGAAGGTACATGCTGAGATTTGGTGTTTGAAATGTAAGAGCCATGGACATGATAAGTACCATTACCTAGTCTTTAAGAATTATATTATAGGGGGAGGTCCTATGCCCTTGCTATAAGAGAATAATGTTGGAACGAGCACAGGAGCTGCGCTATGGTGTGCTATTTGTTAGGATATAGGACAACATGCTATGGATAACTACCATCTACTGCAGAAGTTTGTACATATCCCTCGTGTTAAGTTATGGTATGTTCTATGCTTATAATAGTTTACTTCTTTTTCTTATTATATTCCACAGATTAGCAATCACATGTACATAAAATAAAGTGCAGATAGAACATTAAACGATCGACAGAAAACAAGCCAAGACAAGAGACACAAGATGTGGCGACTAGCCAGGGACAAACCCCACAATGTGTGGGGAACCCTTTGATCAAATCTTCTTTTATCTTCAATAATTTAGTAGATAGAAATAGTACAATAAATCTGATTTATATCAGCAGTAGCAAACCCTAGATCAGCAACATCAACATTAGCGACTTCATCATCAAAACTAGGGTAGTTGATATCTCACAAACTGACCGTCGGATCGGCTTGATTCCACCAAAAAAAGTTGTAGCATTCAGAGGAACCTAAAATGCAGTTAAATGAGGAGATATTCTGGTCCACGTAGGTCAAACTTCACTTCTGCAGTTGCAGCTTCAGTTTCAATAGCTTTCTTCAAACTAGGGCAGTCGATATCTAGCAAATCGTCCGTCGGATCGACTTGATTCCACCACCAAAAGTTGTAGCCTTCAGAGGAGATTCAGATGAAACTACAACATAGATTAGAAGAGGAGGTTTGATGGTCCACGCTGGTTAAAGTTTGGATATGCAGTTGCAGCTTCAGTTTCAGTAGCTTCCAGCTTCACATGTGTAAGAGAGAGACCCTTTTCTACGTAGTAGAGAAGAGACTCTTTTTTGCGCAGTAGAGAGAAAGAGATGTGATGAGATGAGTGAGTGAAAATGAGGAAAAGTACTCATGTATTTATACACAACTGTTGATGTTTGAATATATGCAATTGTTGGGCTTCTGAGCCTACATGAGTTGTAGGTCAACTTGATAATAATTCCATAATCAAAATAAATTCATATCTCCATGAATACTTATCAGAATCGGATGATCTTTAGGTCAATCCTACACCTCTCAATGAGAGGAATCTAATGAACATATTATTAGTCATGAATAAGATGACCCACATGAATTTTGGCCCTATTTTCCAATTTTAACACTCCCTTTCAACTAGGGAGAACTTCATTTGCAATCTGTTTGTCGGTCATTACTATTCATCCATCAAATGCACTGCCCTATACAGCCTGACCCTTGCCCTACTCTGCTCTATTCTACCAATTTTTCTTTGTCTTGTTATGCCCTGTATTGATCTATACGACTTTGCTCTGTTATGCTCTACTCTGGTTTGTTCTGTTCTGCTATGCTTTTGTCCGAATTATGAAGAAGAAGAAATGATCGAGGATGTATCATACTAACTCAAAGTTAGTCTCAGAGTATGTACCGTTGGTCCCAGACTAGTCTCAACCAACACGAAGTCAGTGTCATAGTGAGTACAACTCCTACCATTGGTCCCAGACCAGTAACATCCTCCACTGACTCAAAGTTAGTCTCAGAGTGCGTACCACTGGTCCCAGACCAGTAACAACTGACCCAAAATCAGTGTCATAGAATGTATCACTCCTACCACTGGTCCCAGACCAGTATCATTGATCCCATATCAATGGAGGTCATCCTAGCGTAGGGAGTACGGTAGATACACCGATGCGTCCATCGGTACTACTATGGTCCCTAACTTCATTTCCCTGCTGATTGATCAGATGAGAGGTACTTCGCATGAGTCCTAGACTGCATGGTTAGGATGTCTTGATAGGAGAGCTTAATCAATCCCATCCTCACAGGAGAACACATCAATCCTACTACAATCGCCATGGAGAACACATCAATCCAGGCTACCATGGAGAACACATCAATCCAGGCTACCATGGAGAACACATCAATCCAGGCCTCATAGGAGAACACATCAATCCAGGCCTCATAGGAGAAATAATCATCCTCCTGCATAGGAGAGCGAATCATCCTGTTCCACAAGAGAGCGAATCATCTTGTCCCACAAGAGAGCGAATCATCTTGTTCCAGTGTGCACCACCAGGGGAGGGTGAGTCACCCTGTGGTCTTATGTTGCTCCAGTAAGAACCGCAAGCCCTCAGATCTCCCAGAGCTCAATGTATGCAACATGCAAGACCCTTGTACAAGGGTTTCTTGACGACTCCAAGTCGTTTTGGAAAATCACAGATTAGATCTTCCTCGTGGCTTTGACAAGGTGTATCGACTTGTACATCATCTTAATGTGATGGAGCCTCCTTGCTCATCGACTTACCATATCCTATATGATGTCTATTTGCTAGAGCAATCAACGAATATGGGATTCCTCAATAATTGAATCCCACCTCTTGTTGTTACAGAGAATCACAGCGGTATGTGTTCAAATAGCTCACTGAAGAGCTTCCCCAACCAAGCAGCTTCATACAAGATCATACTCGTAGATATATATCTGGTCTCGGTGATGCTTATGGCAACCAAATTCTGCTTCCTACTCATCCATTATATCGAAGCAGAATCCAAAAAGATACATCACTAAAAGTGCTCCAGTGATCCTCCACACTACCTGCCTAATCAGCATTCGGATAATCATGCAGTTTCATATTTTCGACAATGTATCTCAAGCCATGAGAGATTGTGTCCTGAAGACATCTCAGAAGATTCTTGGCGCCAATCTAGTGAGGCTCAACCAAATATGAGCTCACAATGCTGACTGCAAAACATATGTTCGGACATAGGTTCACCAAGAACATCAACGCGAATGAGTTTTTTGAAACTCAGAGGAATTTCCCAAATCTGGTCCGACATCACTACCATATAAATTGTGAAATTTAAGATCCTTGAGGTAGTCACAGGCTTGTAGTCCATCATACCAAATCTTTTCAGAATCTTCACCACATAATATCCTTGAGATAGGAAAATATCCCTTAGCTTCTGCCACACTTCAAGTCCTTGGTTCTTCATTTCAAATTCATAAGCCAACTCCCTCTTACATTTGTGAATGAGAGGGTATGCACCTGTTAGAAAGAGGTCATCCACATACAACACTAGTATGAAAGGCTTTTCATCTTCAACCTTAAGGTAAAGGTTAGGATCGGCTTCACTCCTCATGAATCATAGCTTCATCAAGTAGCTATCAATCCTCTCATACCATGCTCGGGGTGCTTGCTTCAGCCCATAGAGAGCCTTCTTCAACCTGCATACATGATATTTTCAATCATAAATCTCAAATCCTTCGGGTTGCTCCACATAGACCTCTTCTTTGATCGAACCGTGCAAGAACGCGGTCTTGACATCCATCTGATGTAGGATCCATCCTTGTGAAGCCACAAGGGCTATGATCAAGCGGATGGTCGTATATCTGGAAATAGGTGCAAATATCATAGTCTATACCTTCCTTCTCGGAGAAACCATGAGCAACAAAACGAGCCTTATACTATTCCGTACTTCCATCTGCTGCAACTTTATCTTTTAAAGCCATTTTGAAGTAACAATTGTCTTGTCCTGGGGTCTGGGAACTACTTCCCAGACATCATTCTCCATAATAGACTCATATTCTTTGGTCAGAGCATCCTTCCATACTTAATGCTTGACAACATCTGAGAATGATGAAGGCTTATTTTATATGATCGTGCTAATGATGGTCAGGTATCCTTGATACCTGTTAGGTTTCTTACTTTCACGGAAGGTTCCTCGGGGTGAAGCATGTCCTTCAGCATCATCAAGTATCCCCTAGGCCATGAAGGCCTCTTCCTAGAAGATGAAGGCTTATGTGGATAAATAGGATCCATGGGTTCCTCCACATCAGGCATTGTTACATCATCTACCCATAGAGACAGCTTCCACAATCGTACGGTTCTTCCTTTCCGCCACACCATTCTTCTCAGGAGTATGTGGTGTAGTAGTCTCCCTCTTAATCCCAATTTCAGATATGCCTGAGTGAACCAACTGTAGTATATTGGCGGTCTTGCTTTGGCTTGAGGGGAATGGTCCCCTTTTGAGCTTTCCTTCGGCACATCCTGGACATACACCTTCTTTCTCTACTCAAAATTCGGGCATCCCTGTCACCATTTGTCTTACACTGAGTAGAGCTTTATAATGAAGGGGAGCAAACCTCCGATGCCAAAGTTTGGATTGAAGAGATGTGTCATAAGACATGACACTTAGTGGACTTCCATCGACCTGATATAATGAATCAACACGAAACCCAAGAGTAAAGGCATCTTTAACATTATTTTTCCATATACGTACCTTGCCATTGCTTAAGGTTACCTTGTAGCCTTTGTCTTCCATTGTCGAGATGGACACCAGGTTCTTTTTGAGGTCAGGTGCATTTAATACATCCTGGAATTTCTAGCCTTCTTGAATGGTTGTCCTCTTCCTTGATTCCCAGCTCTCCTCTTACCTTTGCTATTGAATTTGTCATTCATTTGATTGCCATTAGAGGGATTTTGATCATCGTCCTACTGTGAGTCCTTTCTATCAGGGAACTCCCTCGCATAGTGACCTACTTTATTGTAACATCGTCCTTTTCTTCCACCCTTAGGTCTAACCTTTCCTTTTCATTTAGTCCCAGAATTATTTCTTTTCTTAGCATGAGAAGAAAAGGCAGCAGGAGGACCTTTAGGCATGGGCATTTCTTGCTCTTCTACCCTTGTTTCTTCTTGAATGCATCTAGCCATTAATTCCTCGAAACCAGGAATTACATTATTGTTTAGAAGAGTAGTCCTGAGCATGTACCATTCGGATGGTAATTCTCCAAGAGTTGTGAGTGCCATTTCCCTGTCAGTAATAGTTTCCCCAATAGATAGGGGGTCGTCCTTGATCTTGGTGATTCTTAAGAAGTATGCTTGCACACTCTCATATTTACCCTTCTTGATTTCCCTTAGCTTATTTCTAAGAAACAAAACTTGATTTGCATCATTGACTTTAAATAAACTCACCAGTCTATCGTAGATTTCCTTGGAGGTGTCCTGTTCAGAGATGTAGGCCACCAAGTGCTTGTTGATAGAGTCCCGGATGATCTTCTTTGTTTTGACTTCTCCATTTTTCCATTTGTTCTAGGCAACAACGGATGCATTTGATGGAGGCTCAACAATATTGCCTCTTACATGGTCCAACACTCCTTGATCTTCTAGGGTTAGATCGATAGAAATCTTCCATCCATGATAATTAGCTTTCTCACAGAGCTTGTCTTCAGCACGAAAGAGTGTTGAGGACCCCATAGTTCTTTTCGGATAACCTTGCCAATATTATCTTCGGTGATTGCTCTTGCTCTTGCTCAGGCTTTGTCTTCACCTCAGCTCTGATACCATGTTAAGTTATGGTATGTTCTATGCTTATAACAATTTACTTCTTTTTCTTATTATATTCCACAAATTAGCAATCACAT
>APFE030707227.1:28268-52416 GCA_000404065.3 Pinus taeda | reverse complement strand
GGGGGGGGGGAGATATGCCGATGGTTGCTATTGTTCCAGGAATATTATTTTGAGGTGATTGTGAAGCTTGGAAGGTTGAATACAGGTCTAGACCATCTATCAAGGATTGAAACAAGCGAAGAACCCAATAGTTTGGAGGAAGGACTACCATACGCAGAACACTTTGCGGTGTGCGTCACAGATGATCATTTTGCCAACATTATTCATTTTTTAATGATGAGAACTGCTCTGGAAGGCTATTCCACTCAACAAAAGAAGGAGTTAGTAGTTTGCATTGCAGATTTTTCGGTAATTGCGGGTCATTTATATTAAATGGGGTCAGATATGATATTGTGTAGGTATGTTCCATAATTTGAACGCACTAGTATCCTAGCTGAAGCTCATGGAGGGGTGCCAGGAGGCCACTATACGGGGAAAGTGACCATGCAGAAGATTTTACACGCTGGATTATGGTGGTCTACATTACACAAGGATTCTAAGGCATACTGCAAGGTGTACAATGATTTCCAAAGGATGGGGAAGCCTTCACGAAGGGACAACTTGCCTTTAAATCCTTAAGTCTAGTTGCAGGTATTTGAGAAATGGGTCATTGATTTTATAGGTCGCAACCCACAAATATATGACAAAGATATATTATGAAGAAACCGGGGTTACACAGTTGGAGCCCATGAAGTGGGTTTGTAGTGTTGAGAAGGCAGGGCTACTGCACATGCTCTTAGTGCCACACTATCATTGCTCAGATATCAACACGGTGTGTGTGCTCCAGCTCCTTGTGCTGGTGCACGATGGGTGTTTGTGGCTTGGGAAACACATCCCAATAACTGACATGTTGATCCATAGGATAACGAAGTTTCCTCACAAAGGAGCGGACCCTGCCAAGGAGTTTGGAGGGAAAACCGGGGAAAATGACTTGGCGGATAAAATGAAGAAATAATATGGCCTTGTTAAAAAGTCACACAGATACTCTATCCTCTCAATTCAAGACCATACAATATAGTTTGCTGCCCAGATTCTTGTGGGAAAAATCATGAGGAAGTTCCGTGCAGCAGAAGTTCTAGCACCGGTAGTGTCACTTGCAGCACAATGTGCGAAGGGTGTCCAATACAATTAGGAAACGTATCTATGCTAGGAGTTCCTTGCAAAATGCCGAGAAGCCCAAGAAGAAAGCAAGCCATTTCATTATGCTTGGCTTTTATTGTCTATCATGTTAGTCTCTTGGAGGTTTCCAGACGACAGTCAGTTTCCCTCGCACAAGGAAGATTTACCTGAGGCAAGGTGGTTCGCCTCCCTATGCTCTACAAAGGATCCGACACAAGTCAAGGAGTCAAAGATTTTCTAGATCCTGATGGAGATGGACCTTTGAATGATGATTAATCAGATGCCAAGGTTGTCCCCAACCTTGTTCAAACAATTGAAGGCCTACGTGGAGTTTAAGTCCGATTTCCATAATGTGTCAATCAGAGCGCGAAAGGACCCAATGCACACATGGCATATGTTTCCTTATTTGGTATCCGAGGCAGATGTGCAAGAAGTTGTGGGGTATTGGCTAGTAGAATGGCATGAAACCACAATACTTGATGTGGGAACAAGCAAAGGCGTAGAGGGCTCTGCTGCGCAGAAGCGAAAGGATGCAACTCAGAAGGCTGTGCATGCCTAGGCTGAGCAAAATAAGAAGAAAGTTGCTAAGGCAACTATGGAGAAGGAACGAATGGAGAAAGAGCACACTGCTAAAGAGTAGGATGAAAAGGAATAATATGATACAAAGGAAGGCAACAAATCAGCTTCACATCACACTAACGAGTAAGAGATGTCAGAATAGGGAGGAGGCGTTGGTGAGGAGCAGAGCACTCCTTTCATCTTGAAGAGATGAGGGTAGGAGCATACGCGTGGAAAACATAAAAAGCATAAGTCCAATAAGAAGACACATATTGATCCAATGGTGCTGACAGAAGGCAATCTCGATGAGATCAGAGACAAGGTGAGGGACACAACAACTGAAGTGTTGTAGCAGTTTGAGCAACAATATATGATGACGATGGGGAACATCTAAAAGGATTTGCACAAGCTATAGTTCCAGGCTAACAGGATTCACACGGGTGTCAGGCAAGCGAGTGAAGCACAAGCGAGCCTGACATAGGGAAGTAACACAGTGGTAGAGCTAGAAGAAACTCTGGACCTAAGAGTCATACCATTGCCAGAGGGGTTAGTCCACATAGAATCAGATGAGGATCACGCTGTGATCAATACAATGAAGGATATATGGATGAATCTAGCCACGCTGCTGCTCTAGACCCTCCATGCACTGCATCAAGGGGTGTCAGATGAGTTGAGGATTAGAGAACAACACGCCCTCACCGTCGTCAGTGAATTTAAGGTCAATAACAAATAACTATTCGCAGATAAAACCCAGGTGCTAAAGGAAAAGGAGGAGCTGTAGACACGACGTCAGAGCCTGGAAATAATGATTGAGTAGGCCTGCAAGTCAGTACTTGAACTGAACATACCAAAGGATGCAAAGCCCTTAGAAAAAGTAAATAAATTAGTTGTTGCAGTACGTGCATCAAAGGAGGAAGTTAGCAGGGTTACCTTTGATTTACAAATGAAGATAATAGAGCTGCAGCTGAAGTTGCATCCCGCGACTCTACCAGAGGTACAAAAGCAACGCGCATCAGCCATCAAGGATAACATAAGAACCTTAGATGCTGCAGCCAATGACTGCGCAATGATGTTCGATGCAGCAATGGAATTATGGACAAATTTGCAGGAGGACTGGAACCTGCAAAAGATGAAAACTGATGTACGAGAGACGTATCAGAAGTATGATGAGGTCTGAGCAATTGTGTGCACTTTGGCAGTAGTGCAATGCCTTGCAAAGTTATAAGAGGGAAAGCAGCTGCAAGAACCGGTGGAAGAATTTCAGAGGAAAGAGGCACTACTCAAGACTAGATTACAGTCGTGGCTGGAGGAAGCTTGTCAACTTACTCTGTCACTAGAGGATAAGCTAACGGTGCTACAACAGATGCAGAGGAAAATGCACCTAGTAGTCGAGGGCCCAAAAACGAAGAAATTGGTCGAAGAGGTACAACAGGTAGCGGCGTCGAACACTGTTGAAGTTGCAGTATTGCAGGTTGAGCTAGGTGGTCTTCACAGCAAGATCGAGGTGCCAGTTGAGTGACTCGAGGGTGAGTCACGATCGTTGTGTTGGGGGCCTATTGGGATAGAGTCCCTAGGGTCAGTTTTGGGGTTAGTTAACCCAATTTTTGTATATGTTTTTGTAAAAGAAGTAAAGTCTCCTCGATATGTGGATGCAAAGTGAACATATAGATAGGTGTCAAAGGGGTCTTAGCCCCTTGTTTAGATAGATAGTTAATTCAGTTTTGAGAATCACCCATGGTCTGCAGACCATGGTATTGTATTGGAAATTCTATATATTTGAGTCATATAAGGTTTAGAAGAAGATAGTAGATAACGAAGAATCAAGATAGGAATGATTTGGGAAAGTGCTAAGGTAGGAAGGCTTTGCTTCCTGTACTTAGGTGAGAAGGGGAAGGATTCTGCAGCTGAGTGCGTAGGAGGCCTTGGTAAGTCCACATCTGAGTGCGTGGACCCCTGCTGCTAAGTGCACAGGGTAGAAGAGTCTGTTATCTGAATATTGAAGATCAATAAAGACTAATTTTGAAGAATTACTGTGCATTTCTGTCGAATCTGTTTATGCTATATTCAGTCACTTAATGATATGTTTTTATGAAAAAATGAATCAATGCTATGTGAAATGACTGGATCTGTCCTATTTATGCATGATATGAGTAGTTATCTATTTTCGTGAAGTTAAAATCTATTTCCATTATTTTTTTCTGATGAATTAAGTAGATTTGCGTGAACTCAGATCTAGGGTTGTTTATTTATGTGCGAAATTAAATAAATCATCTGGTCAAGGTCCGCAAAGCCTGATTGTAGACCTTCATGAAGGTTTAGAAGCCATTTTAAATTAGTTACAGTGACGAGCCCTAAAATAATACCGATCTGCGCGAAGGCAAATCTGAACTATCAGAGCCTAAGAACCATTTATCACATGTCCCTGGATGTAGAAACCTTGTTCTAGCATCCCCCAATACTGCTTCGGGTGAGACTGCAGCCTATGCTATGCAGGTTGTTGCCGAAAGGGCCAGCAATTAGGGTTTTTTTGGTTGGTGTGAAAAATGTTGAACCTGGGTCAGGCCCCCTTAAGACAACAAGGAGTACCCATGTTGCATATTTTCAATGGACCCTGCTACATGAAAAAAATGTTATTGCAGTGACGTTTTTCATGCATTTCTCATTTTTCGTGTAGTAGGGTCCATCGAAAGTATGCAACATGGCTATTCCTTGGATGAGGAATTAAATTATGCATCCTATGAGTGCTCCCACTCGAAATTTGAGTAAAATCATAGGGAGATAAGTTGAAATGTGGTTTTTATTTTTATTTTTTAATCTTTTTACTTTTTTACTCCAAAAATGGTGAATCATCCCCCATGGTTGACATCATCATCTTGAATCCTATTGGTTCTTATAAAGTTGATTTTGCTTGTACATTTGTATTTTGAGGCACATTTTAGACCTCAAAATTTCTCTAATGAATGTTGGGCCTAGGAATTGGCATCCTTTTCACCATCATTCCCTTACCTTTTTGACCACTTTCACCTGTACAACTACATCCTTCCACTCCATTGATTATATTTTTGACCAATGTATGCTACCCTTTCATGTCACCCTAACTTATGTAGTTTTTCTTGTATTTGATGAGAGGATAATTGTTTTCGGGTAACTTTACTAACAAAATGACAAGAACGATGTTTACAGGATGACTCTACTTGTTAGGATGTTGCTACTCCCTTTTTCCCAAATGATGTAATGTTTCTCTTTTGAGATTTTTCAAGGCAGGCTCTGTTGTTATTCTGATGATGTTACTATGTTTCGTGCTGATGAACACTCTCTTTTGTCTCTGCCATTTTTAGGAGTCAATATGGATAGTGCTACTCAGTCAGGTCAAAGACCACTATGCTATCAAGGATTTTATCATTCTTGACAATTCATCCAACTCGACTATAAAAATTATGATCGTTCATGTTATTCACTCACTAAAATGAGATACTGTTATGGCATTACTTTTATTTCTAGTAAATTGTTGTAATTTGTTAGGAAACGACTCTTGGTTTGAAAATATTGAGAATCGATAGATTCTCATGGTTGAATTTGGTAAAAAGATTAGATAGGATGAAAACCTATAAGATAAAAACCCCGTGCTTCATGTGGGGTGTGGCACCATCATTTTCAGAACTATGAATCTTGTATTTTCTCAAATCTAATGCAATGTTTTATGGGTTCGTGGTTTGTTTGTAGTTTTTTGTGCTAGCTTATGAGATGGGACTTAATAGATCCCTTCTAAGGAAGAAGGGTCCTCCTCTTTAGCAAGGACCACTGTGTTGTAGAGGTAGAGTATTTTTCAAATTACTTGTAGATTATGCTAAAATTAGTTATTGGTATAATTTCAAGTCATCATTGTTATAGATTATTGTTGGTATATTTCAATTATTTTTGGATAAATTATCTTGTAGAATATCCATTTTAGATTGCTCGTCTACCAGCATAGTTACTTCTAGATCAATCCTTACTAATTGTGTGCTACTACTATTCATTGTTGCTACATATTTATAATTTTCTATTGATACAAAATGTTAGTTGGTTGTTTTCATATATGTTGTAGTGTGTTATAAAGTTAATGAATGGATTGATTCTGATTGGCTTGATGGTTGTGTGGTTGTGTTTGAATGGTTTTGTGGAAATGATTTGAAGGAGTGTTATTTCAATTTATTGCAAGAGTGGTCTAGAATAGATGAGTGCCATTTTATTTTGCAAGTGTCATTTCATTTCTAACAATGTGTGCATAGTGTTAATTTTATGCAAGTGAGGGTTTGACAATTGATGCTTTTTTTGAATTGTTTCTATTCCTGCAAGACTAGAGAGTTACAATAACTTTTGGTTTGACTGAGAGCCATGTTATTGTAGAAGAAATCTTAGCATAACTAGGTATTAATCAATGTTATTTATCAGTCGTTGCTAGCATATATTGGGTGTGATAACCTAGAAATAAATAGACTTACCATGGTTGACAATTTATGTGTGAGAAATTGATCTATTTTATTAAATACAATTATTTTTCCGAACATTTTGGCACTGTTACCGAGGAGGAAATTAAAGGTGCACGCGTATAACTAGCATTGTTTCTTTTTCTAGATGCATTGTTAAAATATGGTGCATTAGAAGTGTTATTGACTCTAAGGTGACTGGGCGGTAAGGTGGGAGGTAAGAATATATCGCTTCAACAGAATGGAACGAGCTTGGCCTCATAAAGAGTCAAGACACATAGGCTGCATAAATAGAGAAGAATAAATACACAATGCCTTAAAAATACTAACCGTGTAAGAAGAAGAGGATATGGAGGAAGGAAAAATCAAGACATAGGATGAGTAATATATATTCAAGAACTGATCTCAAAAGAAAAGGCTGAATAACTTGACCAAAGAACAAATAACCAGAAAATAAAATCCCATAAATTATATATTCTTGGAACTATTCTTCATAGAATGAAATATTAAGGGTCATCTATGTTGGGAGCAAATATTTTGGAGATAGAATCTCATGAACCCTCTGCCTTAGAAGCAAGCCCAAGAATTTCTAAATCATGTGCATCAACATAAGGTGACTATCAAGACTTGTTGGAAGGATAAAGAGGTACAAATAGACATAATTTGGAGTACCAAGAATTATGTCCAAAATATAAGCAATCCCTTGATAATTCTATCCCAAACTCAAGAAGTCTTGTAAAGTAGTCTGAGCAGCCATAAGAAAACCTTTCACATCCAACATTACAAGTACTTGAAACAATCTTGCAGAACCCTCAAATTTTGTGGAAGAATCAGATGGTGGATGAAACAGTTGCCAAATTTGAATTCCTTATTGGTAACATTTAGGGGCAAGCTCTAATGAACAACAATCCTTTTCCAGCCCTTTGACATTATCAAGACACAACTAGTGAGGATCTTGATACTTTTCTCTTTGAATTCAATGTTTTATGCTAGATTTAAGAGATTTCACCTAAGATGCCCATAAACTAAAGTTATTCCCTACTACTTTTAAGGGAGTTGCATTAATATGGTTCATGGGACTTTGTGGTGCATCTATATCTTCCTGGGATGACATGAAGGAAAGCTTTCTGCAAAAGTATCAGGATTATTTCTATCCTAGCAATCAAAGGGAGGAAATTTTTAGAATTTCCCAAGACTATATTGAGTGCCTTCAATACAACTTATAGAGATCCAAACATAGTGATTTGGATAAGGATATTTTGACGACAATTATGATCCCGTGAATGAAGGATTACTTTTTGGATATGTTGAACCTCGTGGGAAAATGAGACATATCAAAGGAACCCTATGATGATATATTTTCACTTTGTTTGAGGATATCAAGAGGACCAATAAGAAACAAAAATTTGGCACGGGATGCTTCTGCTAGAATATAGAAATCAATCAATGGTGGGATAAAAAGGGAGGAAATTGATAATCTATTTGAAAAATTCAAAACCGATATTATCAATTCTCGATATTCTCAATTAGATATGTTACAAGCGAAATAGAAGCCAATTGAATCTGTGAAATCTATGTCTATATTATTCTGTAACTATAGGAAGAAACACCCCCCGAGAGAGTGCCCACTTAATAACATAGAAATCTATAACATATGTGAGAAAGAACATTCTACATGAAATTTCCCATCATTACAAGGGTTAGAAGCAACATTCAAGGAATCAGGTGAAGAGATTGAGTCAACATATTTCATGGACTCCAAGAAACCTTGAGAAGCTCAACCATAAGATATAGCTCACGATCCATCATCTTATTTCAATACCTAGGCTAATATGTATTATCCTCAACAAGTTCCTTAGAAAATGCAATATTCTACAATCCATTGGAAGTTTCCCTCCTCTTGTTCAGTACCCTATTCCTTGGCCCCAACAGCCCTCTCTTCTAATGCAAACATTTCCATGGCCTCAAGGATGGCATTGAACCTATTTTATAGGACAATTACCTATACATGTACATGTAAAACATCAACAATTGCAACTTCCTTGCAATACACTAGCAATTAACCCTCTTATGTGGCCCTAACTACTTGGACAAACTAACCCAAGTCTAAATAATAAGGCGGTGCAACAAGTTGAAGCACCCATTTTCCCCACTTATTATATCTCCCCTGTTGGATGTAATGAAGTACACTTTTAGTTGGGCGAGATAGTAAGTCCAATATTTTCCACTGTTATTATAGAAAATGAATAAGATAACTCACTTAGGGAAGAAACTCCAAACCAAGGATCATTAGACAGACAACATATTGAAACCATTGTGATAGCTAATGACATTATTACTGCTGAGACCATTGTAATAACTGATGTTTTTTTTATTGTTGAAACTCTTATAACAATTGATGTTGTTGTTACTGTGAGACATGTAACAACCAATGTTGTTGTCACTATTAAGACTCCTTCAAATCCACCTCATTGAGAGAGATTAATTGTATATAAGGCTATCCCACAACCTAAGTCTATTTTTCTGAAGAAGTTGAAAAATTTGTAGATTGGAATTCCATTGCTCCAAGAAATAAAAGATGTCCCAGTTTACAAAAAAATAATAAGGAAACTTTGTGTTAAGAAACATGGTAGGAAGCCTCAAGATCCTCCCACTATCCATGTGGTGCAAAAATTGTGATAAGTAATATTGAGGGAAACTATGCCTACCAAATATGATGATCCAGTGAATTCGGAAATTATTTCACACATTGGAGAAATGGTTATTCCAAACACATTGGTTGATATGGCCACTACAATAAATGTGATGACCATGGAAACCTTTGAGTTGCTCAGATTCACCAATTTGAGACAAACCCCCACTGTATTGGAATTGTCTGATATATCCAAAATTCGTCCTGAGGAAATTTTAGAAGATGTGTTCATTTCAATTAACTCCTAGGATTATCCGATTGATTTCCTAGTGTTACAACCTAAGACATGCCTAGGAGGACACACCCTAATATTAGGAAGACCATTCTTAGCCATTATGGATGTATTCATTAGTTGCAAATAAGTTTTTATGATGATATCTTATGGAAATACTATAAAGAACCTCGTCCTCTACCCTCCAACCAAACCAAGTGTTGATTATGAAAGCCTGTTATGGTTTGAATTTAAACTAGAAGGGGAGGATGCATGCCCATTCCTCACTATTGGTAAGGCCCTATACTTTAAAAATGAAACAAAGGATGACACTATTAGTAGTTTTATTAGCAACCTCTCTATTTTTACTCAGCTAGTATCCCAACTTTTCAATTTTATAATGAATGAAACTAGTTTAGATGTTGCCATTGATGATATTATTACAAAAAAATTACCAAATGCCCCAAATCCTAAAAGTTTTCCAATCAAAATTGAGCCAGGAATACTTTAAATATTAATCCTGACATATCTCCTTAGGAGGGAGGAAAAATGATTTAGTTTTTTGTGAAAGTAAAAATAAGCTTTTGCACGGGTTTATGTGGACACGGAGGGCATTCATCCTAATGTATGCACTCATCATATTTATCTGAAGGATGGTTTCCATCTTGTCCAACAATTGCAACAATGAATGAACCCAAACCTAAAAGATATTGTTAAGGAAGAATTTCAAAAAACATTGAATGCAAATTTCATCCATCTAATCTCTAATAGTCAGTGGGTGTCCCCACTTGTTGGTTTGGCTAAGAAGAATGAAAAATCGAGAATATGTGTTGACTAGAGGGAGCTCAATAAGCCCACTAAAAAGGACCAATTCCCATTGCCTTTTATTGATCATGTCCTTGATACCCTGTTTGGTAAGAAATTGATTTCATTTCTTGACAAATTACTGGTTATAATCAAATCCAAATTACCCTGGGAGACCAAGATAAAACTACCTTCACTTGGCCCTGGGGTACATTTGCAAATTAAGTCCTTCCTTTTGGAATCTGCAATGCACCAACTACCTTCCAACGAGTTATCTTAGGAATATTTTTAGACCTGGTTAATGACCATTTAGATATTTTTATGGATGATTTTACACCATTTGGTGATGAATTTGATGAAGCATTAGCTAACCTTGAGAAGGTGTTGGAACAATGTAAGAAAACTCACCTTTCTTTGAGATCTTAAAATTCCATATGATGATGAATGAAGGAATTGTGCTGGAACATTATCTTTATGTTGTAGGGATACAAGTTAATATGGTGAAAATTGAGGTAATCTTTAAAATTCCTAATCTTAAAACACAAAAAGAGGTACGCAATTTTTTAATTCATGCAGGTTATTAGAGACATTTTATAGATTTTTTTTCCAAAATTGCATGCCTGTTGTTTACCTTATTTTCAAAGGATGCATAATATGTATGGGCTGATAAACGTAAAAATGATTTTGCAGGTTTAAAAAGGTGTGTATTAGAATTTCCTATTTTACATCGACCTAATTGGACCTTATTATTCGATAGTTCTACAAATTCCTCTAACACTGTGATTGGGGTTATGCTGGAAAACAAAAAGAACACAAGCCTTATGTTATCTATTACATCAAAAAGAATTTAACCCCAGCTAAATGGTACTATGTAGTAACTGAGAAGGAATTTATTGATGTTTTACATGCTATCAACAAGTTTTCATCATTACATTACAAGCTAATAAGATTTTGTACACCTAACCACTCTACCATTTGATTCTTAATGAATGAATTAGTCACCAATGGTAGGGTTACTAGGAGGCTACTTTTATTGCAATAATTTGATATCACTATTGTGGACAAGCCTGGAAAGGATAATGTTGTTTCCAAATTTCTTTCTAGACTTTCCAACAATAGTGATAGTTTACGTGTTGAGGATTAATTTTTAGATGAACATATTTTTTCAATTTCCACTCACTCATTGTGGTATGAAAACATTGCTAACTATATTGTTGTAGGAAGACTCCCACACCAACTTACTCCAAGAGAAAAAATGAAAATTATTCTACAAAGAGTTGGGTCCTTCGTTTTTGAAGGAATAGAAGTTGCAGAGGTCATTTTGGACATGTTGACAATGCTGGACCTGCCAACATGTCAAGGGGATCTTTCCAATAAGAAGTCCCAATTAGACCTTAGACTGTTTGGTGTAGGAGTCCCAACAGTGGGTCATAAGGTAATGCCATGACCATGGTGTCACACAAAGGCAAGTAGAATAACTCTGTCAGCAACAAGGGTCTGACTGATGCAGTGAGTCAAGGAAGGTGTATGAGAGGTTAAAACACTGCGAAAGGGGAAGGAGGTGAAGGTGAGTTCCAAGTTGAAAGGGATCAGTCCCAACTTGGCTAGGAACACACAACACAAAGGACATGCACAACTTCCGGTGGAGAAATCCACTCGGATGCGGCAATCACATCATAAAAAATAAGATAACACGTACAAAACTCACAGATCAGTCTGAGATGAGTGTGACAGTTGTTATAGCAAGGTCCAAGTGAAAGGTGTCTCTGATGACCGGCAAAGCAGTCGACACAGACAATGACAACATTAACAAAATATGCAACACATTAACAACAAGATTCATATAATTACATGTGAATCAATTCATACACAAATATGTAAGTTAAATGACATATATCATTAAGCCAACTGGAGTAGTCCAACTACAATAACAACATATGCATGAAAATGTGTTGGCTCTTATTATATAAAGATGTGTAAGTCACAATCATACAATACATCCATGTAAACCTACTAGCCCCAACAGTGGAATGTCACAACCACATCCACTTTCTCCTCCAAAGAGATGAACTAGCTCATGCATTGGAGAAGCCAATGCACGTTTCAATACTGTCCAAGGTTTATCCAAGATAGTCTTATCAGAAGCTTGGCTGACCAAAAGCCTTTACAATGATTTATGAGGGACTATTTATAGCAAAGGGTGGGGTGACCCTTGACATTCCCCTTTATGAAAGTTCAACTACCCTCCAACTATGACTGTTACATCCAACTATTGACACTTAATTGACACTTGACATGACTCAACATTACACTGCACATGTAGTAGTGTGAGACAACATGGCTTGACCAAGCCTTGCAAGACATCACTAACACACGGTCTGATGTGGCGAGACCAACTCTTTGACATGCTTGTGATGGTGAAGGTGGTGAGCTAATGCCAATATTGGTCATCCGTGATGGTGTGCATGCACCTCATGGTGACATCTTACTAAAGCGAACTCTTGCCCCCATTGCAACTGGTGCATTGGTTTGGCCCCTTCATCCAACTCGTCTGCTAACATGCACATGATTTTCTTGGGTATGGTTGAACTGACAACACATTGATGCATAGTTTCCATGCTGATATTCAAGTGTGTGTTGGTGGTCATGTGCATCAACTTGACGAAGTACATGTTCAACCCCAGTTGGACTTGCTTCTTATCTTCGCCTTGGTGAGTGTGTTGAATGGGTTGGACTGCATGCGTGCACTCAATGACATGCATGCTACTGAATCCCTTGCATGTGATCAACAACACTGATCACCATGTCTGCTTTGTGTCAGTTGTTGAGATGGATCCTTAACTTGTACAGGCGTAGTTTCATCCATGGGTGCATGTTGTGCCCATCGCTGTTCCTGTTGTTGTTATAACTCATTCGTTTGTCTATGAAACTTCATGTTCTTCCTGAGTTGCTGCTTCAGCACAATCAACTCCTTCTTTGTTCCATCTTCTGCCTTCACGCGATATTCATGTCATGCCGTCACTTCATAGCCAGAGTCTCTAAAGTTTCTTTCATTATCAATGGATCTACTTGATCTTGCAACTTTGTTCTGCCTCTGTGTTGTCAACAACCTTCCTCTTGCATTCATTGCATTTGGTATGCTGTCTTCAACTTCTGCTCATGATGTTGTTTGTTGTGATGCTACCACTTGATTTCCTTGTCTATGAACAAATTGATGTCTTCGTGAGTAGGCAAGCTCATAGAAACTTGATTGACTGCATCCCCAAGTGTGCTTTGAACGGTGTCCTCGTCTCTACTATCTTGGAAACCATTGTACATGTACTGCTGAGAGGCAGATGAACACCTGCGATACCTGGAAACATGGAAACACTCATAGCAAGCAATCTGTCAGTTGAAAACCAAAATGAACATGAGAAGTGACTTGCAACATACCTGGGTGAATGATCATGAAGGTTGCGCAATTTCAGATGGGAGGTCGGGAGACCGATTGCCAAGACTGATCAAGGCACTATCTGAGCTACTGGGAGACTGGATGACTCCTAGAACTGCACAATGCACAGTCCAATCTGACTATTGACTGCTGGGATTGCACAATGTGCAATTCCAGCTGGGAAGGACTGTTGGCCCAGGGACAGATTTGTGCAATTTCTTGGGCCAAGAAACCACTGTCCTCCAGAAATGAGCAAAATAGTTATGGAGGCCAGTATTGGGTAGGATTGCACAAATCTGGAGAGGAAGGTGAGCCTTCCTTTCCCAGATTCCGCAATCCAGCCTTGGTGAAGGTAGAGCCCGGGCTAAGGTTGGCCCAACTTGCCGACGGGCGAATGAAAGAAAATAAGTCAGTGAATGCATGGTGACACTAAGTGATAGCATAAGTGATTGACATTGCATGTAAAACATGAATGAAATATTCAACAAACAACAACATGCATGTGGGTGAGGTAGTTTTTTGGTTGGGCGAACGTTCGTGCAAAACAGTTTCATGCATGTGCCAGTAGTGAGATAGCAACGAAAACTGAAACAGAGCTAGGAAAAGCTAGTATATATGTAAAAGACAACAAGCGTTCAAATAAATCAAGCAAACAATACTCCCACAAGCGAAAGCACAAAAAGTGACAAAAATGCAACATAAGGCATGGGAAGCGGGCTTACCCAAAAACAACTGAGCTGAATGTGCAGACTGCTCCTAGATGTGATGTGGGATGTACGAGTTGCAAGTTTGATGAGGAATGAGCTTTGTAGCATCCAGTTGATGAGTTTTGATAACATTGAGGTTGTGATGCACATGCTACGAATCTAGGGGAAGCGACATTTGGTGGGGGGTTTCGGAATTTCTCCTTGAATGTAAGCTCCAACTGCTAAACATAGATCCCTGAAACAAGGGATGCCTTTACATGCTTCCTTTGGAGAAGCAACCCATGCATGCAAGTTTGTTTTTCTCAGTCCTGGAGGGAATTGGTCAACTCACCTGCACATGCAAGAGATTGCTCGACTGGTGGAGAAAAATGCGCATTTCTGGATGGGAGCTGGGCTGGCTGCCTAGGAGATTTGCACAATTTTTGTGTAGAGCAGCTGACTACTACCCAGATTTGCACAAATCTTGGGCTGAACAGCTTGCTGCTAGGAAAATTTGCGCAAATCCTGCTGGGAGGGTTGGCTGGCAGGATTGCGCAATCCTAGAGCCCAGTAGGCTGTCAGAGAGGATTGCACAATTATTGGAGGGAAGGCTAGTTTCCCTCGATAAATGTGCAATTTTCAAGGGGAAGCTACTCAGTCTGTCGCTGGACCAAGTCCGGGTGAGTAGCCTGTGAGGGAATGGATCAAATGTGATGGATAGGCTGCTTTTGTGCGAGGAAAACACTTGAAACTTGAGTACTTGACGAAGCAAGACAAAGCACTGTGTAAGGTTGGTAGGGAGGCTCCAAAACAACCTAAGGCAAAATTTTGGAGGGTGGTTGTAGCTGCTACAACATGACAAAGCTGTTAGAAACATAACACCAAAAAATCAAAGCAGTTTTGGAATACTTGTTTTGGGACTTGCATAGTGGAAAATACGGGCACACAATGAAGAGGATGGAGATGATTTTGTGCAATCAACAGAGAACCAAGGTAATGGGCCCGAGTATTGGAAAACCATAGATCAATTGAGCGAGGGGCAAAGACTAAATCAAGCAAGAGCAGCTATAAAATAGGACGAAGAGCAATGAGAAACATGTTTTTGGACAATTTTCCAAAGTTTAGAAAGCGTCGCAAAGTTCTGATAGGGTTGTAAAGTTCGAACTGCCCTAAAGAGTTTATATTTTACTATAATGTTATGGATCTGGGTTATATGGGAGAAGGACTATTTGTATGTATATTAGGATATGTAATGATCCATTTTGATAGTTGTTTTGAATTGTAATATTGGTCGCAAGTCTAAAATGTGTCACAGGCTGTAATGGATAAGTGTTATTGTAACCGAGCTCTTCCATTTTAATAATAAAAGGAGAATGAGAGTTCTATCATTTGCTTATGTATTTTGTGCCCTTTTTTAAAATTTTCCGTTTATGTCTATTTCCTGTTAAATGCACGAGTTAAATATTTGTAAATGAATGCATCAATGGTTGCAAAAGTTTCTTAGATAACTAAATTTAGATCCCTTACACCTTTCTATGGTTCTGGCTTGCCTCAGGTGAGACACTCCTTTGATCCAAAGGAGTGAAAATGTCTGTGAAGTGCTCGACTACGCGAAGAATTTGGTTGGAACCCTAGGACGAACCTTGGGTCAAACTTAGTTTAAAATTTTCCACCAACAAATGTTTTTGTTGTCGGGGCCCTGAGTTTCTTAAGGGGATCTAGATCATGAGACCAAGGTACATTCATCGAGATATCCAAAAATGGTGGCATGAGAGAGTTGATTACTTTATTTTACAGCAGGAAGAATTGAGAGAGAAGGATCTAAATTGGGTTAAAGAAGAGATTTTGTATTTCGAGCCTGCTTGTGATGAGTACAAGATCTTTTGGTGCGAGTTTCCTGAGAAATTATAAAATTGGTTGACTTGATTTCACCATAAATCAAGGGTTGTAGTACAACCGAGGTTGCATAGAACTTGGACTACAACTGATAGAACTTATCTTCATAGGATGTAATAGACAAATCTAACAAGAGTCATCGAATTTTGGGTTAACGCGACTCTTGAAGGTTATATAATCGAATTTGCAACCAAGAAGCACCCGTCCTTCTCTCGTGCATAAGCCATATTCAAATTTGGGATACGAGGGTGGCCGCTGAAAGAGATTCCTCTTTGGATTAAAGTATTGTTGGTTGAAGACAACTTGTTAGTGTTTCCAGAAGATCAAATGGCAACTTAAGTTTTTAGTACTCTAAGAATGGATTAGGAGAAGGGAATGTCGTGCAGACGTGAGAGAATGAAGAAGATATTATCATGAATAAAGAAGAGTTGCAAAAGGCGAAATATTTTGGAGAGTTGCAGAGGAAAAGAATAATTGAAGAGTGGTAGGAAAGGAAGTTGCAGAAAGTTAGGGTTTGAACAAGGGAATTGCAATGCATAGGTGATGCTGTAAAAAGTTTGGCTATGTGAAATAAGGAAATGGAGACTCCAGATTTGCCAAAAAGAAATGAGGAAGAATGTTATTCTTCTGGAAAAGTAGGAGCTTCCAGTGAAAGTGAAGTGGAGAGTTTAGAAGTGTATACTTGAGTATATGAAGAATCAGAAGGATTTCAGATGCTTGATCCAACTTTCCAACTAATTGTGTTACCGAATTAGCATACACCAGTAGATGATGATCAACATTTTGGAATGAGGTATATTTTCTTTGAGGATGATTCAGTAAGGAACATACAATCCCGTAAGGTAGAAACATGACTCCTCCTCTCCCTAACCTTCTCCTCATACCATATAAAAGTCACGATCTTCTCTTTTTTAAGGTAATACACAAGTTTATTAAAGTTCTGTTATTGCATAAGGGTAAAGGTAGTTCTATTGGTGTTAGTAAACTAAGTTTAGTTAATCCCAACTCGGTTCCCAAGGATTTGTATTTGTTTCTTCAAGACAATAAACTATGGATGGATTCACAACTGACTCACTTACTAGATATCTAGAGTTCGCATGAAGGGGGGATGAAGATGTTGAACAACACTAGTATTTGTGTTAATTTATGTGGATAGATCGTCAGAATCCTGACGCAACCAAGATTATTTAATTTCAAACTATGTTTCGGGATAGAGCATTGCGATGGTTTATAAAATGGATCGATGCTAACCCCAACACTAGTATAGATATGGTTAAACAAGAATTTATTTAGGAATTTAAGTTAACTCAGTCAAATTAGCAGGGATTGGAGGAATTGTTGGATATTCAACAACGAAAAGGGAGAATACGCTTGGAAATGTACATAGTGATTTAAAATCACTATGAACAAATTATCATATCCCATCAATCTACATCATCATAGGGGTTGTTTCATTAAAGCCCTGATACCAATGAATCTCATTCCATTTTCACAGAAGAATATTGATACAATTCAAATTGCCTTGGAGCAAGAAATGTAGATTAAGGCTATGGGTGGTTATACATAAGACTATAAAATTGGTGGTTCATCAACAAATACTACTCTTATGGACTTCCAGAATTAGATTGCTACTTTGATAGATAGATTGAAAGATCTTGCACCTCTATGACCCACGATACCTTATGTTTGGTGTACTCACTGTCAGGTTGAAGGACATCATGTTACAAAATTCCCGTGACTGAGGGGACTAGGAAAGTATAGTTCTCCTACAGGACCCCCTCCACCAAAGTTCCCCAATGTTGCACAAATTTCATCTGCTCTTCCTTATGAGGGCCATACACAATTCCAGTCATTTCCAAATCCTCAAGGTATGTCTGCGAATGATTGTTGCAAGATTTGTCGAAGTTTTGGTCATTTACCTCGTCTATGTCCTATTCTACAGAAGTAATCCATTGTTCCCAATAAGTTGTTTTACGAGTTTTATGGATCAACCAATCATCATACAGATCAATGTTAGTCCTTGGATGCTTTATATAACTGCCTTGATTGTATTTCTTTCTGTGTCAATGAGACTCCTCGAGGACGAGGAGGGGGAGCTCCAAGAGGAGGAAGGACAGGTGAAAGAGGCCCAATTAGGTGCTATAAATGTGATAAGGAAGGCCCTGTTGTAAGAGAATGTCCTTTGCCACGAAGACCTTAGTGTTCAAATTGTTGATTAAATACACATGAAACTAAATATTGTCCTAAACTTATTGCTCGGTGGGAGGATCAAAGCTCGGCCAAAGGAGCTAATTTTACCTGTGCAGAACCTCGAGATCCTAGTCCTACAACGAAACCTAATATCAATGTTGTTATAATGGGAGGGAAGAATACTTGAGCTTATATGGAAACTCCTGATCAGTCAACCATTATAAGACTTGCATCTCCAAAGACGTCTTATGATCCAAATCAACACAAAGAGTACTATAGGGACGCATCTGAACTTTTCAGAGAGTTGATTTCTTCACAAGGATCTCACAGTGAACAACACCAACAAGTAAGGGGCCATGAGGAGAAGCATTCTATAGAACCTTTCGAGCCAATAATGGATTGGTTTAAGTTATTTCTACAAATTATGAATGATGAGAAACTCACAGGTCAGTTGTGGAAAAGGTTAAAGGCTATCGTTAAGGATGATGTGTTTTATGAACAACCAATTTTTGTAAATTTATCTGAGCGACATTCTAGGCGGGTACGACGAAACAAGAAGTGAATTAGAAGGGATTTTCGCATGGATGCTCAAATTGCAGGTTTTCAAATTAAGGAGTCTATGTTGGATTTGGGATTATATGTCAATATTCTACCAAGAAAAACTTGGGAAGCTCTCAGAAAACCCAAGTTGGTCTTTTCCCCTATTCAGTTGCAGATGGAAAATTAATATTTCATTCTTCTTGTTGGTAGATTAGGGGATGTTGAAGTTGATATAGCCGATGTAAGAAATTATGCAATTTTTGAAGTTATTGATATTATTGGGGATAAAGATCCATATCTAGATTTATTGGGCATTAACTAGGCTTTTGATAATTATTCAATCATTGATTAGAAGTAGGAAACTATAGATTTTGAAGTAGATGGCATGCGAGTTATACAACTGCTTGATCCTTACCAAGGCTCGATATTTACTGAACTGGTGGATGATGTTGAGTTGCCTAACTTGTTGGATAAACCATTTCAACTGACTGTTGAGAGGTGAGAAGATTATATTAATCCCACAGGAGCTAGATCTATTAGTTGGTGGAGTATCCAAAGCACTAAAATTTACTTTGAGACTGCGATGGAAGATTGGAAACAAGGTGCTCATGAACTTCATTCTAGAAATTGTGCCACTGTTTTATGTGTCTACTGGATTGGTACTAAGGTACACAAGTATCCTATTTTCAATGGTACCATTTTTTATTTCAATTCTATTAAAGAAATTGATTCTTGTATAAAGGAAAGTCAAAAAATTCCTTTAATGAGTGTTTCTCCACAAGAAACCCTTGCAAGATGGTGGGAATCCCATCGAGATCAGATTCAAGATTGGAGCACAAATAAGGTTGATTTGAATTATCAGATTCTTCCTCCAAATGATATCCTAAGAAAAATGCCCACTTATGCTGGTCGTACTTTCCCGCAAGAGAATGTTAAGCATTATTGTTATGTAATGAAAATTGATGGCCTGGTAATTGAAATTTGGTCACATCTATTTATCCATTCCTTGGGAAACATTTTTCAAGATTGGTTATTGCAGGAGGAGTTGAAATGGCAAATAGAAAATTGGGATGTGTTTTCTACCAAGTTCTGTAGAGACTTTTCATTCTTAGATACTGATGAAAAGATAGCACAATCCCTTTGAGCTATCAAAGGAGTATTGTTTTCAGGTGGGGATAGTTAAGCATATTGCTTTAGGTATGAAGACATTGCGCACCAATATGACTCGGGGTTTCATCAAACTATTGTTTGCAGTAAAGTTAATAAATATCCAGATGATGACCTAGAAGAGCTGCGACACTTGTCATTTAAAGAGTCTTAAGGAGAATGACAAATAAAGGAGGATCCCATACATGATGCTTTGCATATACAGCCTCTCAAGTTGAAGAAGATGAATATTGGGACCAAAGATAAATCAAAGGTTACTTCTATTGGAGACTATTGGGATGATCAAACCACTCAGGAAATTTTTGATCTACTCTAAGAATATGAGGATTTATTTCCATGATCTGTTCAGAATTAAAAGGAATTAAAGGAGATCTGGGAGAGATGAAAATATCATTGAATCTAGACTTGAAGCCCATAAAAATTTGGCCATACAGATTGAATTCGTGAGTCAAGGAGAAGGTAAATAAGGAAATTTAAAAAATGCTAGTCGCTGGCCTTATATTTACGGTTGACGAAGCTCAGTGGATAAGCCCCATTGTCATCCAAGATAAGAAGGATTCAAAGAAAATTCGAGTGTGTGTTGACTTTCACAATCTCAATAATGCATGTGTGCATGACCTGTTTCCAACTCGTTTTAGTGATGAAGTCTTGGATAATGTTGGGGTTAATGAGGCTTATTCCTTTACGGATGGTTTCTTGGGGTATCATTAAGTTCACATTGCAGAAGAAGATAAGAAGTAGGCCACCTTCACTACCGAGTGGGGGAAAATATTATGCCCTTTGGATTGAAGAATTCCCCATTTGTTTTTTCATGCATTGTTATTGTTGCTTTTTGTGAATATATACATAAGTTTCTGGAAGTTTATATGGATGATTGGATTGTTTATAGTTTGCTCAAGAATCACCCTATCTTGTTGAGGGTTATGTTTGATAGATGCAAACAACTTCAAATATATTTGAACCTGAAAAAATGCACTTTTGATATGCCTTTTGGAATATTATTTGGGCATATCGTCTATAATGAGCGAGTTTTTGTAGACCCTACTAAGGTTGCAGTAATACTGAATATGCTTCCACCCACTTCCGTCCGATAGTTGCGGTTGACCTTGGGACCTACTAGTTATTATCCCATGTTTATAAGAAATTATGCCTCAATAAAAACACTGCTTGAGAAGCTTTTGAAGAAATATGAACACTTTGTGTGGGTTCTTGAATGTGATGTTGCATTTGATACTTGAATGGAGAAGCTTGCAAGTGCACCTATACTGGTTTACCTTGATTGGAATATGCAATTCCATGTCAATATTGATGCGTCCGAATTTCCTTAGGAGTTATACTAATAGAACTGGGTGAAGGAAACTTGGATCATCCTATATACTTTGCAAGAAGGAAAATTTCCAATGTGGAGAAGAATTATACTACTACAAAAAAAGAAGCTTTAGTTATGGTTTATTCTCTCTTAAAATTCCGACATTATTTGCTGGGAGGTCCATTGAAGTTTTTCATAGATAACTCCGCACTGAAATATTTAGTTAACAAGGTTGTGCTTGAAAGAAGGAATTTTCGATGGTTAATGTTATTTCAGGAGTTTACTTTTGAGGTGATTATTAATATGGGAAGATCTAATGTGGGGCTAGACCATTTGTCTAGGTTAGAATCAGTAGAATTGGGGGGATCAATTGATGATTAGTTATCAAATGCTCATTTGCTTCATCTTGAAGTTTCCCTGATTACTTAGAAGATATTGCTACTTTTCTTGCTATAGGTCAATGCCCTTTTGATTATACTACTGTGAAAAAGAAACATTTGGTGGTTAGAGCAACAAACTATCAACTTATTATTGTACAACTATATAGTGTGGGGCTTGATCAAGTTTTGCGTCATTGTATCATTGATCATGAATGTGAAGATGTATTATGGGAATGTCATGATGGAGTTGTTGAAGGTCACGTTTGAAGGAAATGTACTGCTTGAAACGTCTTACAAGTTGGCATGTGGTGGTCGACTCTCTTTATGGATGCAAAAGATTATGCCAAGACTTGCGATATCTATCAACGGGTTAGCCGACCGTTGTGTCCCGATGAAATTCCTTACTGGTACAACCTTTTACTACTTTTGAAAAATGGGTTGTTGATATTATTGGGCATATCCACCCTCCTACTCATCATTCACATGTTAGGTACATCATTACCACAATATATTGTTTGACTTGTTGGGTGAAAGTTTCTCTTGTTAAATATTGCACAGCTGATATGGTTGCTCGCTTTATCTTTAAAAATATTATTACCCGATTTAGTATTCTGTGAATTCTTACAAGTGATCAAGGTTCCCATTTCATTAATGAAACATTCAGGCTCTAGTGAAAAATTTCATGATACAACATCATAAGAGCACTCCTTATCATCCAAAAGCCAATGGGACTGTCGAAGATGTTGATAAAATTTTGGAGAAAGGGCTCACCAAGATGTGTTTTGAAAATAGAGATGATTGGGATGAATGAGTTCCTGCTACTTTTTGGGCTTATCAAACTACAATCAAATGGTTGCACAAGTATACTCCTTTTGAACTGGTTTATGGGAAAGAAGTTATTGTTGTTATTGAGTTTATTGTTCCTAATATTTTCATTGCTCATGCAACTCGAATGTCTGAAGACGAGTCCATTCCTGAACGAGTGCATGAATTATTGTAGCTGGATGAGTCATGATTTCATGCTTATTTTCATCAAACTGTTGAGAAGGAGTGTCAAAAATCTTGGCACAATCGACACATCAAAAATAAATCCTTTTCTATGGGTGGCTAGGTATTTCTCTATGACAACAAGTATTACAAGCATCCTAGTAAGCTCCAAATGCATTGGCTTGGTCCTTTTTATGTTGCGGAAATAAAATATTCTAGTGTTTTTTAGCTTGCTCAATTAGATGGTACGCTCCTTTCTGGATGGATGAATGGTGCTCGCCTGAAGCCCTATTTTTCTATTTTGAATTTGAAATAATGTGTCCTCTCCTCGTGAGAGTAGTAACTAGGAGTTAGGGTAGTAGCCTCAATAAGTCTTTCATCAAGTTAGTAGTTTTGTTTTTTCCATCTTTTCTGCAAGTTTGTTGTCTTTTCAGTTGTGACCCACTGCAACCCATTGTGGTTGGGGATATTTTTTTTTGTATCTTGTCTTGTCAGTGTCATTAATGCTTGTCTTTTCTGTGATTATTTTCATTAACATTTAAGTTAGTTACCAAATCCGTCTCCCAATTCTTGATAATATTGCCTAACTACTAATTCCTCCACCCTGTCGATGATTTTATATTCCTCCTCCCTGTCTTCATTTTCATCTTTTCCCTTTGCGCATTCTTAGTTTTTGATCTTGCTCTACTATCACCTATCCTTGGATCCTCCTTGCCTTGTCACCCCCTATTCATTTTGTGTATACCCGTCATTCTAGAATGTAATATCCCTTCCCTTAATAATAAATAATAAAAATAAAAATAAAAATAAAATAATAATAATAATCAAAGTAATAATATATAATATAAATAATAATAATCACTTCATAATAATAATAACAATAAATCATAAATGTTAAATAATAAATGATATTTTAAAAAATATACAAGAAAATAAATAAAAATAATAAAAATAAAAATACTAAAACTCTAAATAAGAATAAATAGAAATAAAACAAAGAAAAACAATAAAAAAATCAGTAAAGCTATCAAAAAGAAGAAAATAAACAAGAAAGCTAAAAATCAAAAGAAAAGTAAAGAAATAAAACAAGAAAGCTAAAAAATCAAAGTTGCATGTAGACACATGGAGTGTGTGCATGTGGTTCCCATTCAATGTTTGTTCTATTTAATAGATGGTGAGGAAGATGAGAGACATTCTTGCATTCCATCTTTCCAAGATTCTATCTTTCATTCTCTTGGGAGAATGGTGTTCTAAGACTTAGGAGTCACTGGTAGTAGTACGTTGATTGAGGGCTCGGGGGTGGCCAGTTGTAGCAAATCCTTGCGCAATTGAGCTTATGGTTGGGTGGAGAGTCGTCCCCAACACCTTGTTGCGGTAAGCCTACTTCTACCACAGGTAAGCACAGGTAAGCACACGTCATAGTGAAATTTAGTTAATTAGATATTTATTTTGGGCTGTTACATATGGTATCAGAGCAAGTTTTCAACTCTATTGGACCTTTGGGTTATTATTAATTATAAATAATTTGTTGATAAGTGTTAAATTTACCATAAATTTTGTGTTGAGTGTTTTACTTCGCATTAATCTTTTTATATTTATATAAAAACCCCACCACAATTAGTAGACCCTTAAAATCTTAATTAGCTATAAAAATTTTGATTTTTAGCTTTCTTGTTTTATTTTCTTCTTTTTGATAGCTTTACTGATTTTTTTTATTGTTTTATTTCTATT
>APFE030707227.1:0-24886 GCA_000404065.3 Pinus taeda | reverse complement strand
AAACAATAAAAAAATCAGTAAAGCTATCAAAAAAAGAAGAAAATAAAACAAGAAAGCTAAAAATCAAAAGAAAAGTAAAGAAATAAAACAAGAAAGCTAAAAAATCAAAGTTGCATGTAGACACATGGAGTGTGTGCATGTGGTTCCCATTCAATGTTGTTCTATTTAATAGATGGTGAGGAAGATGAGAGGCATTCTTGCATTCCATCTTTCCAAGATTCTATCTTTCATTCTCTTGGGAGAATGGTGTTCTAAGACTTAGGAGTCACTGGAAGTAGTACGTTGATTGAGGGCTCGGGGGTGGCCAGTTGTAGCAAATCCTTGCGCAATTGAGCCTATGGTTGGGTGGAGAGTCGTCCCCAACACCTTATTGCGGTAAGCCTACTTCTACCACAGGTAAGCACAGGTAAGCACACATCATAGTGAAATTTAGTTAATTAGATATTTATTTTGGGCTGTTACATAGAACCATGGTCTGCCAAGTTAAAATTGTTGTCAATTTGTACCCTATTGATTCTCGTATTCACCGTGAGGATGAATTCTTGGGATGTATGACAAATCTCATCTTGTCGATAACAACCTCTATGATCACACTTTGTTCCCTGCACTCTAGATTGATGTTTTTATGGAGCCCAATTCCCATCCCAATGGTTGCTCTACCATGAAAGTCAGACGAGTCTTCCATCCCTTAAAGCAATCTACTCTCCTCATTTTGCGGGATTTACCTGTCTTTGGCACCACTGGTGAGGTAATGCATTGCACCAAGTTCCTAATCAGTCGACTTCATGGGGGTTATCTTTGGTTGGAATGAGAGTACCCGATTCATGCAATAGATATTCACAAAATCACAAGATTGTTTGCTTATGATGTTGACATTGGCTCAGATTTTCCTAAAACCGCTAAATGTGGCAAGAAGGCAGATGAGAAATGTTTGTATAAGAAGTATGGAATGACAAAGAAAGGTTGAGGAGTTATTCTTGATATGATCAATAATATGTCAGTTCACATTGCTAGTACAATTATCGCAACCAAACTCATGCGCCATTATACCAGAGGCAAATGTACGTTAGACGCCATCTTAGTTACAGAAGCTTGCGTCCGAGGTGACCAACTGAATTGGTCTAGCTATCTCCTTCATGAGTCATCTAAAGCTACTAATGATGCTTATTCTTAGCCTACATACTTTATTTTTGGGTTTTTTCTTCTTCCTCTTGTTATGTCTAAATGGTGTGCTTCACAAGGTCGCGACCTCACAACAATTGAAGAAGTTGAACCTCTTGCCTATGCTCATGAACCTTGGAACAACATTGAAGATACCGTCAACAAAGAGTTTAATGATCACACATTTTTCCACTAGATAAACAAAATGGATGTTGTGAAAAGAACAATTTCGAAGGTGCTGCTCCCTCTACTCGAACAATACTCTCCTCTGGTCTGGTTCGATATCTCTCATAGTTCCTGTTACCTTCGACCAATGCATGTCTCTTCTTCCAATTTTTCTACGCATTCATTGTTGTTCTACATCAGTGAGAATGACTATCATTCTTTCAATATGGACAAATTCTATACAAATTTGGTGCGATGAAACCTACCGAAGATGCCCCTTCATCTTTGCGCAAGAATTTGAAAGATGTGCTAGAATATATCCATCCCCTGCTGAATAAAGCTAAGGATTGAGTGAGCTCAGCCTATGCTACTTGGTTTGCGGTAGGATCTTATGTTCAGTAAATTCTTCATGCACATCAAGTCACTCTTGTGTCCACTGCACCCCCCACCATCACTGCCACCATCCCACTCACTACCACTACCATTGTTGACCTTGATGTCGAGCCACCATCCACTAATCCTAATGTTCCCATTGAGGAAGAATATCCCTTATCCCTACGTACAACCTCTGGGACACCTCATTTATCAGAAGCAACCTTATCAGATTGTCCAAACTTACCTGTTGTTGGAGATGCACCAGTGGATATGGAAATTGCCTATGCTCTTATCACTTCTATTGGTTTTCCTATAACTCTCATCTCTCCACTATCAATCACTCATCCTCCTACTACCACTTCATCTCATCCATCTCCTTCTACCACTTCATTCATTTATGCTGAGCAAGTGGTTGATTTTATGAAAGACCTTGAGGAGTGTCACCAAGTGATTTCCCTTGCTTCCTAGAAACATGACCTCATTACTTTTATTCCGACCCCCTGTTCTTTATAGAATTGTACATAATCAAAAGGTTGCTGTCTAGTGAGAATCTTCACCACAAGACCAATCATAGCATTTGGTTGCTAGTGGCCAACCATTGCAATCACGAATTTCTCTAGTAGACACAGTTTTAGTCTACACCCTTAGTACATGGTCTTGACACCAATTGTTTCTGTTTATTCATGCTTCAGTTTCTAAGTTAGAGTGTCAATTAGTTCAGACAGAGACTAGGTGCATTGACCTTTAGGTCAGTTGTGAAGAACAACATCATCAGCTCAATGTCGACGCCATAGTCCAAACATAATTTCACTTTGAGAAAGATGGATTAGAGACTCAGATAGGTGATATTCATTCTCAACTGTAGCCACTATGGCCTACTCTTTCTCCCTATGCCAAATCTTAGCCTGAAGATATTGTCACATGTTCCCCTATCAAATGTTACACTTTTCTTGAAGCAACGTGCAAGACACTTGTTACCAAACATATCAAGCTCTAGGATACTGTCATCACTCTGCAACAATATTCGTCAGACCCTTCAGCGCCCTATCGAGATCAAATAACTGATAATATTTAGGTCACCACTTTTGTTCGTTCCATTTTACCATAGATTATGCTGGAGTCTCAACACATGTTCTGCCAAATTTCAGACGACATTGGTGTTCTTGTGAAGAAGAATGCATCTCTTGATCCCTTGCATAAGAATGTTCAACAACTAATTCTAGAAAGCACTTGGGACTACCAATCTGGAGGTAAAGAAGCAACTTCTTGATCAAAATTACGTTATATATGCCTAGATCAACCAATTGGAATATGCATCTGAAGCAACGAAGCGATTTCTATGTGACCTTCACCTAGAAGCACAAAGACAATTCCTCACTTTGAGCACGCTATCTACTATTATTGATTAGAAGCTCTAGGAAATTGTGCAGTCACAACCCACTGATCTTAGTGCACATACAGTGGAAGAATTTTTAGGAAAAGTGTCTACACTATTGGACTCGTGGAACTCATCTATTTTCTCCTATAAAACATTCAAAGAGTCGAATCTTCAAAAATTTCTAGAGTTGGATCCTTCGTTTGAAGGTACCGCAACTGATCCGAGTGGAAACCAACGTGCACAGAGTTTAGATTAAGTAGTAGCAACACATTGAATTGAGGGTGAGTCAATGGGGTGTCGTCGAGGCATGTTGGGTCCTTCATTTTTGAAGGAATAGTAGTTGTGGAGGACATTTTGGACAAAGCTCCCAGAAACAGAGCACTAGAAAATCAAAGTGGCAGTGGAATACTTATTTTGGGACTTGCGTAGTGGAAAATAAGGGCACACACCGAAGAAGCTGGAGCTGATTTTGATACAGTCAATAGAGAACCAAGGTAATGACCCTAGGTATTGGAAAACTAGAGACCAAGCGAACGAGGGACGAAAGACTAAATCAAGGGAGCACAGTTATAAAGGAGGATGAAGTGCAGGGAGAAACAACTTTTTGGACAGTTTTGCAAAGTTTAGATAGTGTCACAAAGTTTTGACAGGGTTGTAAAGTTCGAACTTCTCTACAAAGTTTAGATTTTTCTATAATGTTAGCGATATGGGTTGTACGGGAGAACGACTGCATGTATACAAATTGGAATATGTAATCTTCCATTTTGATAGTTGTTTTGAATTATAATAATGGCCACAAGTTTGAAATGTGCCACAAGATGTAATGGATAACTGTTATTGTAATCTGGCTCTGTCATTTTAATAATAAAAGGATAATGGGAGTTCTATCATTTGGTTGTGTATTTTGAGCCCTCTTTTAAACTTTTTCGTTTATGTCTATTTCCTATTTAATGCATGAGTTAAATAACTGTGAATGATTGCATCAATGGTTGTGCATGTCGCTTAGATAATTAAATTTAGATCCCTTACACCTTTTTATGGTTATGGCTCACCTTGGTTGAGACACTCCTTTGATCCAAGGGAGTGAAAATGTCGGAGAAGTGCTAGACTATGCGAAGACTTTTGTTGGCACCCTAGGTCGAACCCTGGGTCAACCTTAACTTAAAATTATCCACCAACACAGATTTCTTGATATTTTTGGGTGGATGGTTATATCTTTCAAAGTAGGCCAAATCATCAAAATTAGATAGTGTGTGAGGGAAGATGAATTCCATGGAATCTTGAAGGCTTGCCATGATGAGCCTTATGGTAGAACCTTTTTTGATAAGAGAATATGTCATAAAATACTTCATATGGGATACTTTTGGCCTACCACATTTTAGGATGCAAGGATGTATGTGTGAGGGTGTGACAACCGTTAAAGGATGACCCAATCCATCTGATCAAATGAGATTCCATTACATAATAAATTTTCTATAAGGACTTTTGAGAGATGGGATTTGGACTTTGTTGGGCCTATCAATCCCCTATCTCATCAGAACTCATATACAATAGTTTGTATAGATTATGTTACCAAGTGGGTTGAAGCAAAGGCACTCATAAAATCTACTGAGTGGTTTATTTCATAATTTTTGTTCGAAGACACCTTTGTTCCTTATGAAGTGCCAAAGGAGATAGTCATAGATGGAGGGACACAATTTACTTCCCATCTAATAAAAAATATCTCTAAGAAATATATGATTCATCATAGGATCACTTCACCTTACCACCCACAAGCTAATGGACATGTAGAGAGTACCAACAAGGTGATTAAGTCTATTGTTAAAAAGATGGTGGCTAGTCACCATCATGATTAGGTTGAGAGACCTGTAAAGGAACTTTGGGACTATAAAACTACATGGTGAAACACCACAGGCTTCTCTCCATATGAGCTTGTGTATGGTAAGATTCCTATTTTTCCCATTGAGACCGAGATCAAGACACTCCTGACTACTTTAGAAGTCAATTTGGATTTGACTACAGTTTAAATAAACTATTTGGACCAACTAAATGAATTGGGAGAAATGCACTTGGCTACCATACAACGTACTAACATTGTCCAACAACAACACATCAAGTGGAATGACATGTTTATCAAGAATAAGGTGTTTTAGAAAGATGATTGAGCTCTACTATATGACTTCAGGTTCAAGGATTTTAAGGGAAAGATCTGTATTAGGTGGCTAGGTCCTTAAGAAGTGGACACAATCTTCAACAATGAGGCTATTAAGTTGACATCTATTGATAGTTCACAAACTTCTTTTCTTTCCAATGGACATCGTATCTGGTTGTATCATAAACCATACTAAGGATTCATTTTTTCACATTGTCTCAAATTCAAACCTTGAGATTGTTGGGGAAAGGGAGAATCTTCCTTCACTGCCAACAACCTAATTCATTTTTCATTTATTGAAAAAAAAGAAGAGAAACAAATATAAAATAAAATAAAATAAATCTAATAGTGAAAACCCCTTTTGGGGCGCGGTTAGACTGTTGGAATAATGATCCATTCTGTCGTAGCATTTTTTGGTTTTGATAAGGTAGAATAAAATAGTAAAAAAATAAAAAATATTTTGAAAAAATGTTAAGTTAGGATATGGACATAACAATAGTGAATAAAATGTTTTTGAAAAAATCTTGATGACGATGTCCATATCAAAGAAACTGTTAGGTTAGATGTCCTAAAAAATAAAGACAAAAAGAAAATGTTAGGTTAGAAAGAAAAGAAAACAAATAGACTCTGAAAGTGAGCAAGTCTAAATGCCACTACTATTTTTCTGTAAAATAATGGTTGTGTGCAGCTTGTTATAAATGCCACAACCCATGACAGCCAAATAGTTTAATCTTGACTGCTTCACGCTTTAAATTTGATGCTATAGTTAGAGAATAAAGATCTGGCCAAACTGTTTAATCTTGGCAGATCAGTAGTTAGGTAGAGAATAATAAGGTGCTCATTAGTTTAATTTGAGCCCTTGGATGTTATAAGGTTATAATTAGATAGTTTGCTTTTGTAAAATAAAAAGAAAGCAAAAGGGTTTGCTAGCTTAAATGCGCCCATTAAGTGAAGAAAAAATGATAGGATAAGCAAAGGGTAAGTAGAAGAAAGGTTGCATAAGTTTGATTATTGATTGGACAAAATGTACATTTATCATGTTTTTATGTCCATGAGGCAATTACACAAAGCAAATGAAGGTCTACAAGATCAATTAATTAACTTCCCTCATCCTCATTCATCCCTATATTTACTAATTTCCCCTTCTTATCTTTATACAATTCATATTCATTAATTTTCCATAAAAATCCCTTTTCCTAAGGTTAAAATCCTTTTTCCCCAGGAAAAGTGAAAACCCCAAGTAAAATCCCCTTTTACCCAAAAAACCCACAAAATGATGTTTAGCCTAAGTATTGATGTATATATGCGAAAAGAAAATAACCCATGAAAAACATTATACTTAGTGTATTCCCCTTTCTACATCATATTTCATTCCCCTTTCCGTTCATATTTCATATATTTCCCCTTTTCTGCTCATATTTTCATATTAACACTAACCTATAGTATTAAACCCCTAAAAGTCCCTTTTTCCCGTATATATTAACTCCTTTTATTAAACAGCCCGAAACCTTAAGTTTTATTATAAAACTATGTATTTCCATAACATATCACAATATTGGCGGATCACAACCTTTCAACATGAATGTACTCTTCCCTGATTGTGATATGTGATGCGCAATGGACCCAGACCCGACACAACATATATTATAATTCATTGCCATATCGCATCCACCCCTCATCGCAAGTCCTGTCTAAAGCATTACCCTCTGCCACTGCGATCTCCGATTGCGATGGGAACCCAGACCCGACACAAATATATTTCATGTTTTATTTCCATATCGTGTCCGGCCCTTATTGTATTCCTTTGTGATGGGCCTTCCTCCGCTAAACCTCGATTGCAATATGTGATGAACTCGGACCCGATATCATTTATCTGCCTGAATTCATAAATTTTCAAATCCGCCATACCGTGTTTTGCAAAGAATTTTTTTGTTAAAATGTTTTTATGATTTTAATAAAGAAATAACCTAAACCTCCATTTAACCGATAATCTCAGTTTTAACCCATAATAAAGCCATTTATGCCATAATTAATCGTTAGGACCATCTGCGCTGCTCTTTTGCTTCACCACCGTTCGATCAAATCCATTCAAATCACGACCCTCAGTGATTTCGGGTTGGCTCTCTGTCCGAGCTTTACCTGCCCGAAAAGAGGTATTCCCCTGACCTCCCCTTGCTACATGTCAGGCTCTAATTATTTCAGGTGACCCCTCCCGAAACCGCCCGCACCTCATAAAGTGGTGCAATGAAAACCTAAACACCTCCCACATAACGACAAATGACCACTGTTCACTTCGCACCATAGTTCATAAAGTAGACTGCTTTTCCGTTTAAACAAAAAAATCACCATTTTCCTTTGTTTCTCCTGTTTTCACAATAAACCCTCCATAAGCCTCTGCGACCAATAAAGCCATTAGTTTACCTTCTGATACGCTCTGGACTCCTTCCAATATCCTCCTGAGCTCAATAAAGCCATTGAAGACCTCCTTCGTCACCTATGTTTTCTTAACAATTTCTGTGTTTTGCAGGGAAAAACTTATGTTCTAGGCTTACAAAGAAAAAGCCTGCATATAGTTAGAAGACAAATATGAAGATCATATCAAATTACTTTACCATGTGACATAAAATATTAAAGGATTTACTATTGAAAAACACAGTAAAAACCTGAAATGTAGAGTAAAGGTAAAAGAACACAGTAAAGGCTACTCAACAGGGTCAAAGGATATTCACAGAGTTTAAAGAGTATCAGATGAAATATCAAATGAAGGAATTAACCAGCGTAAAGGATACAAACAATCAAGCAGCTTAAAGGGGAAAAATATCAAACAACAAAGCCAACACAACTTTAATAAAAGGGACATCAAGAAGCAGTTCAATAGCTGCCCCTATCTTCTTGTATGAAGATCTTTCCTTTCCTAGAATAAATCTTAATCAGTTTTAGGATATTTTTTTAAGGTTCATTATTGTATAAATACTCTCTTCTCGAGTTTTTAATGGTTCAGAGTTCAAGATTCATTGTTCATTGCTCGTTAAGTTGTGACTGTTAATTCTACTTTGAACCTAGAAGCCACCTTTGAAGGAAGCTTTTGTAGACACTTGATGTACTCAATCTTTCTAGAACCTTAATACAAAGCAGAGGATTCTGAATTTGGTTTTACACAATTTGTGTTATCCTGTAAGTTTTTCCAGTTATCAATCATTATGTTTTTCTTCATATGCTTATGAATTATAGAGATATCTAGGTAGGAATAATTATGTCTCAATTTATTCCTATAAGCTCTTGAAGTGATCATCTATTAAGAGAATGGATTAATAAACTGTCTGTTTAGCTAATCCCCTCTAATCAATAAATCATCGGCATCTTATGTAAGCTTAAGTATACTGCCTTGAACCTTTGGAACGTAGTTTAGAAGGTTTTCCTACTTATGGTTGTTCTGTTTTGTAGTCTGGAAACTGTGATAATCTATCATTTTTTGTCTTCTTCTCACCACTATTTTTGATCTATATCACTGTGTAAAGCTTTATAGTAGCGCTTTGCTGAGATATTAATATAACCCAAAGGATTAAGTATTTCAATTCTACTTCTGTCTTCATTCATTGGTCTTCCAAAACTTAAACCAAAAACCCCAAAACAATTATTTTAGATGCTCTGGCATTGGTAGCTAAGCTACTACTATGTCAGAGGAACAACACATTCGAAATTATTAAAGTTGTTTTTTTTAAGTGTAACACCCCCTCCTCCCAGGTCCACTTGAGCAACCAGTCAGCCGGGAAAACATGTGATGAGAGAGTGTACTAAGGGATTCAATCTCATAGGTGACCTTAAGGAAATGGAATCAACATAACATATCAAATAGACCCATCCACATCAGCAAAACACCCTCAGGAGACACGTAAGCTACTCAGACAACCTGTCCTTGAGTCCCACTGATGATTTAAGCCTTTTAACCTAGAGTTACTCTCATGATATAGGAAAGAAAACGACCAACAACTCAAATTCACTCTCATAGGCCTCTGTGCTAGTGACTTTGGACTTTTCTCAACAGACTTGTGCCAACAACCCCGAGATTTGAGCCACTTTTCTAGCCTAGAATCCTGGCCTCTGCCCAGAACTTGCTACAACCTTTAGAATAATCCAAAGACATGATAACAATGCTAATAACTCAAAATCAACCTAAGGATTAGGCCTGAACATCCCCAACTAGGACTGGCATTTTGTCAAACACTTGGCATCAATGCAACCTATAGGTCTAAGATACAAGACAGAGCATAAATGACTGAAAGAACTTGTGAAACATAACTAGAAGGATCACCTCCTTCTCCATTGGACTATTATATCACCAATTAGGTCTTGCATCAATCCATTTGACAATTACAAGTAAATACATGAAATAACCATGACATGAACCAGTCATATACTAACATTAAACAATAGAAATATTAGAGATATGAAAGCCATTAAATCCACATATAAACAAGTACAAAAGTAAGAGAACTTAGCTTGTTTTAATCATAGGACAATCTGACCAGGTTCGAGACTTCCACATATCACTTGACCATAGACATGGCTAAACCAAATCTCTCTTTCAACCAGTCACCCATGTGCCATATTCCAAGCATGAATGTGGAATCTCATAGAACAACCAATCTAAGAACAACCAAGGGAATCTAGAAGTTAAAGCACCTCCACCCTCACTAAACCGTGATCACACCAAAACCGGTACTCCAATCACAACCAAACTGAACTTGGAATGCCATCCAGAATTCATCACTATCCTTGAGGAAGTTTCCATCTCCTTGTCTCTCAAGATTTACTGCAATCCAATCCCAATCACTAGGACCTAAACCGAGACCAGTCTCTCAAGCTTTACCACAATCCAAACCTGGATTGCTAGGCCCTAAACCTAGAATTTCCCCCAGTCTTTACTGTGTATCCCGCTAAAACAGGTCAAGGGATTCCCATGCCTTTGCGAATGAAACTTAAGACCACCTCCACCTCGTATTCTGAAATCCATTTGGAAAACCAAAGCTCAAAACTGAAATAAACATCCCAACACCATGGAATCCTAAAAAAGGAAAGGCTGGCTGAAAACCACTGCCATAACCTGACAAAACCATGCCACCAACAATAAGAGAACCATACACCAATATGCAAAGCCATGCATGTCCAAACTAGCAAGTAAATCAAACATGCAAAAGATTACCTGCAAGTATTCCTGTTGAAGTTGCTTGACCCTGCTTTCCTTTCTTTTCCTTTGCTTGCTTTTCCTTCCTTGATCCAAAGCTAGAGTGCTCCCAGAAAAATCTAAGTGACCAATAGTGAGTGAGAGAGAGAGAATAATGAGAAAGCTCCAAACTTGAAATGACAAAAGGTTGAACTAAGAAAAGCCATGAAATGGTCCTCAGAAGCCTTTTTATTAATGAGGCCTCTAATTTCTTCATTTCCCATTATTTTCCTTCAATTTCCTTCTCACATGAAACCTATGACCTTTCACCTTACTTTTCTCCTAATTTCCTTTATTTTCATTAAGAAATGTGCCAAAAATGCATTTTCGCCTTTTAATGCCTTTGCCTTAGCCTTTGCCAATTTTCATTAGCCAAAACACACATCCAGTGATGCCCACTAGGATATCTTTGCCCAACATTCATCTTGGAATAAGTGTCCCTTAACTGTGGTCTTATTTTCCTTTATTAACTTTTGTTACATGAAATTTTCACCAGGGTTGTTACATTTAGTGAGATATTTATGGAGAGATCTATGGAATGATTGATAAGAGATTTGTGGAGAGATATATGGAATGATTGATAAGATATTTGTGGAGATATTTATGGAGTGATTTTTAAGAGATTATAGGAGATGGAAAACCTCCCCTCATGTATAATTATATGCCATTGATAATGACATTTTGTGTGCCTATGTGCATTATAGTTAAATGATTTTTATTTGTTATTTTTTTTGGCTATTGTGCTTTTTAATTTGGTACCAGAGCTTGGTGTGTGTTGTTGTGTTGCATAATTGAAATGTGTGAAGAACAAATATGCATGGAGCTAGTTGTGGATCTGTAAAAGCTTTCTATAAAATCTTGATTGTTGATCCGCAATTTATTTATTTATTCGCAATTTCAAAAAAACCAAAATAATTAACATAGATCAATCCTATCCATATTGCAGAGGTTGTGGAGACTTGCAGGTTGTGTAGAAAAGCATGCAAATCTATGTTTTCTAGAGTTGTGTCCATTTTTTTTTAATTTTTAAAATCAAGAAAGAAAAACATATATTCCCTGTTCCAAACGAAAAGAATTGTGGTAATCTAACATGCAACCAATGTGGAGTGTGTGAAAATATGAAGAATCCTTTGAAGTGCTAAAGTCTAGTGCGTCGATGAGACCTACGTTGAAAATGTAGAGCATAAGCATTGTAGAAAACTGCACTGAAAAATGCAAAGTATGAAATTTTAAATATTAAAAGTTACTTTCACCATGGCCTTTTTCATGTTGGGTATGAAATTTAAACATCAAATGCATGAAGTTAATTTTTTTTTTTTTTGAAAAGTTTGTGCCTTTCATTGAACGTGAATAATGAAGTGTAGAGGAAATTCTTATGATGTATGTGAATAATTATGCCTTCTTGATTTTAAAAAGTGAAAGAGTGAAGTGAAGTGAAAAAGTTGGAGTGAACTGAAAAAGGTTGTTGGCTTGTTGGGACCTGACCCAGGTTCGGAGTTAATTAGCCATACAAATCCCTGTACTACTGGCCATTTCGGCAATAGTCCACAGAGCGCGGACTAAGGTCTCACCCGAAGTAGTAGGGGGGGGGGGTGCTGGAACCAGGTTTCTGCACCCTTGAGATGTTTGAGGGGTTGTTTTGGTCCAACTATGAGTCCCTTCACACAGGTTACTTCGTGCACTTCCCTGGCCTTCGTGCCCTGATATATTCACCTTCGCGCAACCCTAACTAGGGGATGTGGGGCTCCTGCGCTGCTGGAGCAGTGATCTGCACTATTTCCCCAAGTCACACCCGAGATCTTACTTATCTTCTTACAACAGTTAGTTATCTTCGCATAAATAGATGCCTTATGTTATATTTACTTATTCAGCACATTCATATGAGTTCGTGCAATAAATAAATAGTAAACTGGCAATTCATACCCAATAATACATAAAACAGGAAAAGATACCAAAAAGCATGGTAAAACTTTTCTTTATTAATGCTTCCAATGATTACAGACTCAACCTGCCCTGCGCACTCAGCTGCAGGGGTTCGCACACTCAACTGCGGACTACTAGGCCTCTATGCACTCAGTTGTAGAGACTTCTCCTACTCTACGACCCAAAGACACAACTTACACTTCGACTCAATGCTTCATCGATTCCTTAGACTCCTCTTTCTTCATTGTTATTTTTACACTTAGAGCCTCACTCTATTTATAGAATCCCATGGTCCGCGGACCAGGGGTAGAAATTTCGAACTGACCTTACATTACAAAAACAAGGGCAGACAACCCTGTGACTCTATTATGACTTCGCACCCACAAATCACAGAGTCTTTACAATGGACTTAGTCAAAACTTGGGCTTTAAGCCCCAAAACATGCCTTGGGGTGATCCCATGCCTAACAAAGGTAGAATAAGATCTCTCCATTTTTTATTTTTTAATATATTTTTACAAGATTTAAGGAGGAGAGAATTAGTACAGTGTTTTGAAGGGAAATTATTTTTATGGGAGTGTTGGGCGCGGGATCCCCCAAGGGCAATTTTGGGGCTTAAAGCCCATATTTTGGTTCAACTTTTGTAATCCAAATGTAAAGACTCCACATTTTGTGGTCATGGAGCACGTAGATGTTAAAGAATCATAGTGTTGTCCGCCCTTATTTTGATAATGTAATGTCGGTTGTAAAAGATCTACCCATGGTCCGCGGACCATGGGATTGTATAAATAGAGCTAATCTCTAAGTAGATAGGCAAAGAGATCACGAAGATGTATGAGAGATAGCTCTGAGTAGAAGTCTAAGTTTTGGGTTGTAGCGTAGATAGAGGCTCTGTAGCTGAGTGCATAGAGGCCTAGAAGTCTGCAGCTGAGTGCGCAGGGCGAGTCGAGTCTGTAATCATCTGGAATTATCAATAAAGAGAAGTATTCTATAATTTCTACGTCTTTATTTCCTATTTATGCATCTGTTATATTGGGTATAAATTTCACTTGTAATGCTTATATGATGCACGAATGTGTATAATTGTATTGGTTAAATGAACACAAGTAAGAACATTCGTTTTACGTGAAGATAACTAAGATCTGTTAATAAATCAAGTAAGATACTTAGTGTAGTTTGGGAAATATCACAGTTCGTTGCCCTAGCAGCGCGGAAGCATATCAACCCTTGGTTAAGGCTGCACGGAAGCTATTGTAACATTTCTCGAAGGTAATGAAGGGTAGAACAGAGGCATAAGCAACCTACTCAAAGGAAGGTATAGTTGGAATAAAACGACATCACATCCATCTCAAGGGTGCAGAAACTTAGTTCCAACATCCTCCCATACTGCTTTGGGTGAGACTTCAATCCGTGCTCCGCGCGCTGATGCCGAAAGGGACAATAGTGTAGCGATTTGTTTGGCTAACTAACACTAAACCTGGGTCAGGCCCCCACAAGCCAACAAATGGTTCTGTTGTTGGGACCGGAATCTGCATGAGAGATGTGTGATGTCATATCATTGGAATCCAACTAAGAAAGAAATCGAAGGCTGGTTGGACAGAAGGATTCACGAGTTTGTGGTGCAGGAAAATAGAAACCCACAACTATCAAAAGAGCAGTGGTTGGACCAATACTTGTATACGGAGATCCATGAAATATTTTTTGCCTCCTTCCGTATCGAGCTATATGAGTGGATCACGAAGCTAGGAGATAGCCAAGGAAGGTGGAAACTCAATAGTACTATTGTGTGGACCCCAAAGCTAGTGCGAAGGTTGGAAGCATCGTAGGATAAGATCGCACACGCTGTCAATCATTGGATCGATTGCATTATAGGAGGATTTGTTACTGAGTTTGCAGTCGACACCACAGTTAGCTATAGCGAGGTAGAGCGACTCTTTTTCAAAGGACCACGAGGTAAGTACGTAAAATCTTTGAATACTTGGATTAAAATGTTGTTGTGCGAAAAACGGTTTATGTAGTTACCTTGATGTTTGGGACTACGCGAAGTATAAAATGTTACAAAAACGAAGGAAATAAGGGTTTGAAGTATAGCCCCTTTATTTCACCACCGTGAAGGGATGAAGAAGGGATAACGAAGGTCTCTCCACGAAGTGCTATTCAATTGATAAAATAGGGATTTCCGTGAATACCACCTCTACCCACACCACCTCCATCCTCACCGCCATCACCTCCAACTTCACCTGTACCACTTCCACCACCACCGCGATTGAGTATGGTAGACACAGTGAAGTTGCCTTTGTTCAAAGGCTTGGGAAATGATGATCTAGACCAATTCTGGTTCATTATGAGGGTTGTATGGGAAGCTCAAGGTGTTACAGATGATAACATAAAGAAGGGAGCACTGGTTAGTGCTCTGCAAGATCACGTGCTAACCTGGTATATTAAGAACTCTAGCGATAACCCGAATGCTAGAGGAGCAGACATCCAAGCAGCACTGAATAGCGAATTTAGCAGGTCTAATCTGAAGCGTAGTCGATTGTGGGATTCAAAGAGATCATGATACTATGAGGTGAGATGCCTTGGGAACTAGATCAGAGGCTGAAATGTACGATCTGTGAAGCCAATATGAATTTGACAGATGGACATCATCGCAAGTGGTTTGTGGCTTTTCTACTACCACATTTAAGAAGTGCGCTATCATAGCTAAAGATAACAACTCAGGTAGAGGCCTTGGAGATTGCCATGAGACAACAAGAGACCCTAATGGAGGATCCTAATCTAGGAGTTAAGTAGATCCACACGCAGCTGAAGAATCTATGCCTTGAGAGGCAAATCTTGAAGTAGGATAGGACAGCTTGGCTAGAGGCACGCGAAGAAGTATGGTGCATGAAATGCAAGAGTCAGGGTCATGACAAAGACCACTGCCTGGTCCTTAAAAATTAGCTTATAGGAGGAGGAATGATGCCTTTAAGGCCAGAATCTCAAGTAGGAACTAGCGCAACCCCTGCTTTGTGGTGCGCTATCTGTCAGATAGCCGGAAAACACACCATAGATAACTTCCACCTATTACAGAACTATACACAAACTTCGTAACAATTTTTCTGCAACTTTTGTAGATCACTGAGACATGATGAGCATACCTGCAGGAGATATGAATTGATGATAGATAGAACTCCTGCCTACAGGGTTCAGGTCGAAACACGACCCCTTGACCAAAATGCAGGGATGGCACAGACAGTATTTCAAGGGTGCAGATGAGGCTGAGGCAGAGGAGGACCTGGTAGAGGTCGCAGACAATTGATTTGCTACAATTAAGGAGGGCCAAGACACTATGCCTGTGATTGCACTAATCCAATATGCAAGTATTGCATGTTGTTTGATCATGAAACAGAAGATTGTCCTACATTGATAGCTAGGATATGTGAGAAAGGAGCACTACCACCTCCCCTGACTCAGAACATACAGATGATGAGGTCTGAGCCACGCGAGGAAAATCTGAACGTAAATATAGTGCTCCGGAGTGGAATTACGACAGGGGATGACAAGGGAAAACAACTAGAAGATAGTACATGGGTTTGCGAAGCCCCAACGAAAGAGGCTGAGTTCAATTTCGAGCGTGCTCGTTAAACATTCATGGAAGCTAAGGAGAGATTTGCTGAGGCCTCCACTTCAGGAAGCAAGGATAAACCTGAGCTGGAGATGGACCCATCCATGCTCATAACTTTCTTGGAAACCTGTATGAAGTTACTGTGCGATAGTAAGGCTGTGAAAGGGTTACAGGAACTTATAAATAGATGTGCAAGGACCGTGCCAGGTGAACTGCGAGTAGTCCGAAAGATCGGAAAGCATAAGACAAGGACGGGACATGAAATGAAACTCACCGCACAGAACAGAGAATAAAAAATGGATCAAGTCATTCTGGATTTGGAATCATATGTGAATGTTCTACTGAAACAAACATGGGAGCGAATGGGGAGACCTACGCTACAATGGTCTCCAATTTAGCTAAGGATGGTGAATCAACAGAAAATAATACCCATGGGGCGGCTGCAGGGAGTGACAATGGATATTGAGGGAGCGAGGGCACTGGCATATTTTGAAGTAATAGAGATTGTTGATGACAACAATCCCTAACCTGCACTCTTGGGAATTGACTAGGCTACTGATATGAACGGGGTAATCAATCTGAAGAAGCAAAATATGATCTTTGAGAACAAGTCACTATGCGTAATAATACCCTTGGATCTTGCTGAAGGATTGCACTATATGGAACCGGTCCACGCTTATGATAGTGATGATGACTTGGACTGCATCTATAAGATAACAACGTAAGACCAAGACTGGGCAAATCCTATTGCGGATGGGAGGATTACATGGGAGCATGAGAGCTCCTGTGCTTCAGATTCCAACGAAGAAATAGAATGCTGGCAGAATCGGTTACATGAAGTAACTACGCTGAATTGCAACATGATGACTCGGTCACTGAGCTATGTGTCATTGGAGGAAATAAATCTACCTACTTATGATGAACTAAATGAGGTGGATATCTTTCTGGATGCATTCGACAGGGAAGTGCTAGAAAAACAATGCTTCCAAGCCTTGGACTTGCCACTGTGCGCTCTGCTCGCAAGATGGTGGGGTACGCACAAGGGGAGTTTTGATGATTGGCGCGAATGTAGGAAAATGATGCGAACATGATTTGGGAATCCTAAGATGCGATTGACAGACAAGTATGATGGGAAAAATGATCCGTGCACATGGATGTAGGGCTATGGAGAAAAGCCCCAACTTGAGCAGGTGCACCTGTACTTTGCGCTAAAGTACCTGGTCAATAACCCTGTGTTAGGGGGGCACATTTGCAGATGGCTCTTATTGTTCCAAGAGTATGACTTTTAAGTCATTGTGAAGCTTGGATGATTAAACGTGGGACGTGACCACCTGTCACACATTGAGACAAGGGAGGAACCCACTAGTTTGGAGGAAGGATTACCTGATGCACAACTTTTTGCTCTGCGTGTTGTTATCACTCAGGTTGTCCCTAGGCTCCTGAAGGGATACAACCGAGGTAACCACAAACCAATCTTTGGATTGCAGGTTCTAGCCCACCTGCAATCAGAGAGGGCTCTCTCTTAATGATTTAACTTTGTTGATGATAATTTTAGGCTAGTTGTTGGGTTCAGGGGTTTTGATTTTTTGTTTGGATGGAAGATGCCTGTATGGAAGACAATTCCAAGCAGAGAGGCAAAGTAAAGTGTGATGAGTTTCAAACCATTGGGCATGGAGTCATGGATTAAGGCTTACTATTGAGTTTTCTTGGTCACAAGAGGATTATGGAGTGGGATAGCCACACATGAGACAATTATCAATTTGCTGAAAGGATGGAATGATGGTCAGGGATGAAAGGAAATTAAGAATCTTTCATCAAAACTAACAGGGAGGAGAAGTGAGTGAATGGTGTCTAGGATTAGTTAAGAATTCCTAAACTATCATTCATAAGTGAAAGAAACAACGTAAACAAGATCATTTAAGCATGCATGTTCATAACTATTCCTGATGAAAACATGAAAAATTGCAGAAATTGAGCCTAGGGTGCAGCTAAGCAAATCCCGAACTATTCTTCTTTTTTGCAATTTAGATGGTGGATTGATGATAAAACAAACATGAAAAGACTAACAGAGTTAAGAAACACTTATTGAACCATGTAGAAGCACATGAATTCCACAGTCACTCCTCGGCCAATTAAACACAACAGACAGTTTCAGAATCCATGCTTTCAGCAGTCTTTGATTAAAGAAAGTATCACAGTTACAGTGCGAGTCTCTGCTTGGAAAAATATCGAAATACCAAAGATCAAGCAACTAATTTATCAACCAACCCCTACTCCATTTTTCAGGTTGGTATATATAAGCAAAATATCTAAAGTCATTTATTACAACTGACCTAAACAGGTCTGCAGGAAAAAGTTTTTCTAAAAACCTAATTGTTGCTGGAATTAAATGCAAGTAAGTGCTTTGGGCTGCGCCAGAGGCAGCTGAATCAAGTTGAGTTGATGAGGTGTCCTGTGTGACTTGGTGCAGTGGTTCTGTCATAATTGTGCATGGAGTTCTGGTCCACTGATCTCCTGTGAGTTTAATGTGTAGTCATTTGTGCTGGTGAGCCTTCAATGCGTCTTCAATTGCTTCTTGACTTTCAGAGCTTTCCTTTTAATGTTGGATTTGCCTCGAGCCCTGAGAAAATATCCTCTGATACAATTTGCCGCTACATTGATAGTCTTCGCCGTTTCTTGATACTCTTTGACATGCTTTTTATCTGTATATTTGATCTGATACTCTTTAATCTTTATTCCTGGTCACTCTCTGTCTTCAAATACGTTAAAATTGGCAAAATCGGGCTTTTTCGAGCCTTTTCGGTGCAAAAAGGGCTACTGAATCAAAATATTCCCTAAAGATTCCCCAATATGGCTCATTTCCCCCATCGAAAACTGCCTCCGTTTCTCATTTCGGAGTTTCAAAGCTCGACTTTCGCGCTTGTTCAAATTTTCCGTTTTTTGGCTACTGATGTCATGCTGACGTCAGCTGTACGGCGGATGACGTCAGCAACGGGGTCCTCTGGTACAGATATGACATCAGCATGCTGATGTCATCAATGTGACGTGGCCGTACGACGGGGTGACGTGGCAGTGACACGTGGCAGGGTGACGTGGGCTGGGCGCAGGTAGTGTGAGGTGATGTGGAGGCGACGTGGCAGGGTGACGCAGCAGTCCTGTTACGTGAGGGGAGGGCGGTTTTGGCCTGTGCATAGGACCGCCTTTGGTATGAAGGTGGTTTCTTTCAGGGGTGGCCCGATGCAATGGGAGGCCGCTACCTATCCCGGTGTACGACGGTAAAACCGTCGGACATCGGGTGGTAACCTACCACCACAATAGGGCGCCCGATATGAACAAGGCCGTCGGATCTGGGGGGGGGGGCGATTCGACGGTGGACGAGAAAGGGAGATGCGCGGAGTTTAATAGAAGAACGCGCGAGTTAAAAGTTTAATTTTTCACGGCGCGGTGGGTTTGAACTTTAGGAAATGGGTTAAATGTGTTTGGCGCGTTAGAAAATTATTAAACAAACATTAATAATTTCCAAAGAAAAATGCGTGGGGGGGGGTTTGCATTTGGAAAGGGTTTTCTTTGTGTTTTGGAAGGGGTCCAAACACTAGGGAAAGGGAATTATGCGGAGATGAGGGCTGTTACTAAGGTCCAGGTGACTTAGTAATTCCCAGAGAAATACTTATGGTTATATTTCAACCAGGGGGAGGGGATATTTACATAAGGGGATTATTTACATAGTTTTAGTAGGGGGATGGGGAAAATCTAGGGAGTTAAATAATAATGTTAGTTGTTAATATGGAAATGACAAGAAAGCACTAAGTTTCAGAGATCTTAGGCTTCAAAGGGGAGATAGAACCTTATAGAGAAAATACGGACCCTCCTTGAGTGAAGCAGATCTTCACCAAGGTTAATGACATGGAAAATGATGAAACTGAGAGATATCAAGCAGATCTTGATCTCTTTTTGGGGAAATTCGTCAATGATTTTGGGAAGAGGAAGAAAGGGAAGTTAGTTATGCCTGATTTGAGCTCCTCCACATGAAACTGCCTGATGACTGTGACCTGAGTAGAGATGATACTTTGAAAACACATGATTGATCAGAAATCAAGATTCTGCAACCTCACAAAATACTTACCCAACCTACTTATCTGACATTTTTTCTTCTTTTGGTTTGGGTGCACTTAGACTTACAGACCCAACATTTCAATTTTTTCTTTTTATGCCTTCCTATCTACAAACTACCCTTATTTCTTCCAAGGGCCCATATTAAGCAGTTGGGCTTCTTTGATTCTCTACCTAACTAAGAATCTGCCAAGATTAAGCTGTTTGGACAGATTTTCATTCTCTATATTCTAAAACAGGAAATTGAAACCTAGGGAGACCAAGATTAGGCTGGTTGGACCTCCCTTTAGCTGAAAATTCTACAAAACTAGAATGACTCTTCAAAATTGGAATGCAGTAGATGAACTTTGAGTAGCATTCTTTCCTTGGTGACTGTTTAGAAAATATGGAGCATTGCAGCATGCAAAGTACGACATATTTGGCCTGTAAAAATGTCAATCATGAAATATGAGTAACCTGCTGCAGCAGGAGGCTAACAGTGGCTCCACTTGGGGATGGCTTTTCCTTGTGAGAAGCCAAGAACAACAGGTCGGATTGCCTTGATTCTTATGTTATGGTTGTGCTTTGAAACTTCTTAGTGCTAACTGTTGGATTGTTTTGAACTTTTGGACTGCTAACAACACTTTCCCTTAACTGTTTTGCTGTTAAATTGGAAAGCACTGCCTGCTTTCTTCTGCGTGCTTTAGCATTATGGACTCTTACAAAATAAAATCAAAGTGTTGATATATACAAACATTCTATGTACAAAAAATAACACCGCCTGTTCTTTTTCAATCAAAAGGATCATTGTAGTGCTTTAGCATTTGGCCATTGACAGGGCCTTCTTCAGCTGTGCTGCCATCTAGAGATCTGAGAAAATATGCATTATTGCCTTGCACAACGCTGATAATGTATGGACCTTTCCACAGAAAATCAAATTTTGCATGTTTTCCCTTGTCCTCTCTTCGTGAGTCTCATCTTAGAACTTTGCTCCCCACCCAGAAATCTTCTGCTTTAGCCTTCTTATCAAACATCTTTTTGAGTTTTTCTTGCAGCATTTGAGCTCTGTCATAGAATTTCTCTCTGGTTTGCTGAAGATGAATGGTTTGATTAATTCTTCTCTGCATGTCATTTGGTTCAGCTTGAATCTCCTGCAACAGTTTAATAGTAGGAATGCCCAAAGATGAAGGAAATTTGGCTTCCATGCCATATACTAGCTCATAAGGGCTCATCCCAATGGATTTCTTAGTTGAAAGTCTGTCTGCCCACAGAGAATTTATGAGCTTCCTATGCCAGTTATTTTTGTTTTCCTCCAGCAATTTCTTTATGATGTTGATGAGGCTTTTGTTGGATGATTCGGCCAAGCCATTACCTTGAGGATAGTAAGTTGTGGAGTGGCCCAAGGTAATGTGGTATTTATGGCAGAAGTTGATCATCTTTTTTGATTTGAAGGCAGCAGCGTTGTCGGTGATGACTTTCTCAGGGCAGCCAAATCTGGAAAAGATATTGCTCTCAAGGAATTGGATAATGGTGGAGTCATTGGCTTGTCTACATGGAATGGCTTCAATCCATTTAATGAAATAATCGGTGGCTGTTAAAATCCACTTGTGCTGGCCTGAGGAAGAGGGATGAATTTCTCCAATGAAGTTGAGACCCCATTGTTGAAAAGGTTTCTCGGTTGAAATGGGCTTGAGGGGCAAAGGCAGTAATATTCTTTTTCCTTCAAAGATTTGGCATTTGTGGCATGAAACAGCAAACTTCTTAACATCTGTAAATAGAGAGGGCCAATAATAACCAGCCCTTAAAATCTTGTCAATCGTGGACTTCCAATATAAGTGTCCTCCACAGTCCCCTGCATGGAATTCTTTCATGATGTTGTTAGTTTCATTCATAGTTAAACAATTAAGCAAAATACCTTCATGATTCTTCCAAAACAAAGCACCATCTATGACACAAAACTTTGAGGATTTCATCCTTATAAAAGTTTTCTTGGTTCTGGACAATCCTGGGGGAGCACACAGGTTTAACAATACAAAGCAAATATCAACATATCATGGGGATTGCAAAAAGGTTTCACTGATCTGTGGAGTCGCCAGCTCAAGTTCATTGTCCAGTTGATTAATGTCTAAGGCTTGGAAGTTTGTTTCGGACATTAGTTTGGCTAAACCTTGTCCTTTTATCAGATTGGTAGGTTTTATTTCAATGTCGTATTCAAGGATGTTGGCAATCCACTTGCCTCTTTTTCCTTCTAGTCCCTCTTGAGTTAATATATCCTTTACAACAGAGTTAGGGACATAGGAAATCACGTGGAAGTATAAGATGTAAATTCTGAAATCTTTGATGGCTTTGACCAGGGCATAAGCCTGCTTTTCCATAATCGGATATTTCAAGGGTGCATCTCTCAAAGCTTGGCTGAAGAAAGCAATTGGCTTTTCGTTTCCTTGGTCGTATTTTTGCAATAGGATAGTGGCTATAGTGTGCTCAGATGCAAAGGAAAAAATGATAAAATCTTTGTCAAATTGAGGACTGGTGAGGACAGGCATTTGAGTCAAGGCAGTTTTGATACTCTCGAAGGCTTGCTTGGTCTCAAGAGACCATTTTACCTTGGCATCCTTCTTTAACATGTTGCTCAATAGCCTTATTAGCTCAGCTAGGTTTGGGATAAATCTCCTTAGGAAATTGATCTTTCCAAGGAATGCTTGCAGTTCTTTTATGTTTCTTGGATAGGGGATTTGGAGGATAGCTTGAATTCTTTCGTCATCAATTCTCATCCCATCTTTTGATATGATATGGCCTAGAAGCTTGCCTTCTTCAAGGGCAAACAGGGACTTCTTGGGATTCAAGGAAATGCCATATTTCCTGCATGTCATGAAGATTTACCTTAAGTGCTTAAGGTGCTCTTGGTCAGATTTGGAGAAAGGGGTTAGATCATCAAGGTAAACAACAAGGAAATCATGTATCTCTTTGGCAAATGCAATATCCATTGCCCTTTGAAAGGTAGCACCAGCGTTTTTAAGCCCAAAAGGCATTTTAACGTACTTAAATGTTCCCCAAGGTGTGGTAAAGGCTGTCTTGTCTTGGTCGTCCGGGTGAACAAGTATTTGATTAAATCTTGAAAATCCATCTAGTAAAGAAATTTTAGAGGAACCCACTACTCTTTGTAAGATATGGTCCATTTTGGGCAAAGGGTAGTGGTCTTTTAGAGAGACGGTTTAAATTTCTCAAGTCTACACACAGTCTTATCTCTCTTGTTTTTTTCCTAGTGGGAACTAAATTAGATACCCATTCAGAGAATCTGATGGGTGCAATGATACATGCTTCAAACATTCTCTTTATTTCTTTTTCAATAAGGGGAAGAAGCATGGGGTTGATTCTTCTAAGTTTCTATTTGAACGGTTTTTGATTTGGTTTTAAAGGAATGGTATGTTGGATCACTGAGGTGTAATACGACTTCAAGTCCTCATAACTCCAGGCAAATACATCTTGGAATTCTTTGAACAAATCCACGTATTTCGGCTTTTGATCAGGGGGCAGATTTTTGGACAACTTAATCATTCTGGGCTGCTCTGCTGTCCCTATGTTGTGTTCTTCTATAGCAGCATTTAGAGGCTCCATTTTTGGCTTTTTGGGCACATCATTGTCATCAAACATGTCTTCTAATGGAGTAAGGTCGGCAGGTAGAAAATTACTCTTTAGATCAATAAACGCATCCTCTGCTTTGGTTGTTTCCTCTAAACGTATTTGTTTCAACTGCTCTATGTTTGTGTTGTTAAACACAGTTGAGTTAAATATTTGTCTAGCTATTGCAGCTATTGGAGCCTGCTGATTTTCTTCTGTTAGATGTTGGGAATCGTTCATGGCATCCATGTCAATGTTTGTGTTGGAAAATTTGCCCTCAAGAGTGAGGAAATTGTTAATCTAGTCATCATTTTGAAATACCTACCAATCCTTAACATTGTTAGGGACCGAAGGTCTGTGTTTTATTTCAGCAGTGAATTGGTGATTTGGTTCAAAGGGAAGTTTGCATGTGCTAGCAAAAGTTGCTAGACTGTGGGCATGAATATTATGATCTCTTGAAATTTTGGCAAGCTTGAATTTATTGAAAGAATTGAGTTTATTTCCGGGGTGCAGATAGCCTGTAGCTTATCTAATTGTCATTAGTAACAAAGTTACCTTTCATTTGTTGTATAATTCAAATCGGAGGTCACCTAGGATGGACACTTTTGTAGCTCCTAGGACTTTGAGCAGTTTAAGGCCTAAGAGAAGAGCTTCATACTCTACCATGTTGTTTGTACATCTGAAATTTAGTCTATAGGCATGGCCTTCTGCGTGATTATCATGTGTATTATAAATCCATACTCCTACCCCTGCTCCTAACTTGTTTACAGAACCATCAAACTCTAAATACCATGTGTTTTCTTGTTTGAGGCTTGTATTTAGAGTTTCAGTTTTTTGAGGATTGGGCGGACTAACAACTTCTGTTTCGAGATGTTCTTCTTGCTATTTGCTGGTTTCCTTGACTGTTGAGACAATTTCATGGGTATTGGCAACCGATTCCTCATTGATGTATGTTTCTCGTTCCAAAGATAGCGGCTTATCATCAATTGGAGGACTGGTGTTATCATTAAATAAAATGAAAGAATCCATATCAGAATGGATTGAGTAAATTGGAAAATTTTGGGGCTTGTCCTCACTGTTTACCACATACTTCATTAATGTTTCTCTATACAGTCTCTTTGGTTGCCCAAAGACAAATATAGTGGCATAAGAGAGGTCAAGTTGAAGGGATCCTTGCAATTTTGCTCCCCATGATC
>APFE030707221.1:7395-70948 GCA_000404065.3 Pinus taeda | reverse complement strand
AATAGCGTTACACATCTCAGCCGCATACATTGCCACGTCCAAGGATTACCACGCCTCAACAGGAATGATAACCCTGCATAACTGTAAGGTTCAAGGCGGTCTATCACCATATGAAAGGCAAGCAGATTAAGAATTGGACGCACATCAATTGCGCATTGAACAAATAAAAACCATCAGCACTTCATGCGATTCCAAGTTACATAACACTGATTTCTGCGACCATATACAGAATCATAGCTCAAATTTTATTAAACGCAATCATGTCCATACAAAGTCAAATTCGACATACATATATTTACATAAACAAACATTCACACAGTTATATTTATGGCCAGATATGCAAATCCATGGCCCTTTTACAAACCGTCGAAGGCTCCCAAGGAGAACCCTTCTTCACTTCTCACAATCTCAATGTATTTTTTTTCTAAAACTTCTTCCTGTTTATACAATTTAAAAAAAAATCATTAAATTAAATGCTCAATCCCTTCAATTCCTCAAAAAACCCCTAAATCTCTCAACATCCCTAAAGGATAGCTCTTTATCCCTAAAATCCTTCCACTAATTAAATTCCCTCATATCCTTTCATTAAATAAAAAGATATTTACAATAGATCCTCACATTTTCCTATTTTACTCAAATTAATTTAATAAAATATTAAAAATCAACACACCTCCCTTTTAACATATTTACAAAATAAAAAAAATTCCCTTCATACTCCTGCATCACTATCTTTTTTGTGCATTCTTGGGTTGTTTCTATGCAACACATCTTGTTTCCTTACATGCCATCTATAGTCTATGGCTTTATATCCAAAATTATTGCAAGAAAAACAATACCCACAAAAAGGCTTCTGTTGACAGAGGTCACCTTTTCTTTGAAGGCTTTTTCATTGAGAAAGAAGGGTCCTATACAGGCTCTTCACATTCCTTCGATGAAAACTTGCATTTTTATCATGCACTCTTTCTTGCAATGTTCTAGACCTCTTCTATTGCAGTACTGGCTATTGGCTCCTAGCCTTTTGTTGTTTTCTTTCCTTCCTTCATTTTTGCTACTTTCCATATTTCCTCTTTGCATGTTTCTATTTCTGTCCAACAACCTTTCTATCCTTTTTGTTGTTGGAATACTGAACTCCCTTTACATAGGAAGTTTCCCCTTGAAGCTTCATAATCTTGGAGGTTGGTTTTTCCTTGAAACCTAAACCAACCTTGATGAGCAGTGATCATTTCTTAACAAGACTCTCATCCAAGGCCTTTGTGCTCCCATCAAGCTTCTAACATTGAGAAAACTCTATTTTTTACTTTTCTATGTCACATTTCAATCAGAATACCCCATTTTGTAGTCTCCCATAGTAAGATTCCTTCTCACCCAACACATTGGTTAACTTTCCATTCAGTTTTCTAGCCTGTTCTTGTTGAGAATTTAGTTCAACCATTGTTCTTCTCAACTTATCATTCTTAAGCTTATATATTTTCAATTACTCTTCTCGCTTGATATTTTTCTTTGATAGGAACTCCATCTCCTTTAGATCCAAGATTGACCTTTCTCTAAAAAAGATCATTTCATCTAGATCATTTACTTCACTATCACAATTGTTAGCTGAGTTACCAGAGAGATCTAAAGCATTCTCTATGTCCATGAAGTCTTCCACAGGTCTAAGGGTTATCCCTTATTCATCACTACTAGGTGTATTCTCGTTCTCTCCTATGGATGAACACACCAAGAATCTCTCTTCTTTCTCTGAGGATTCCTCCTTTTCTCTTACTACTAAAGTGGGTATATCTTCATTACAATTACTAGATGGATAGCTATCACTATCATCAAGTGATACAGATGTACATCTAGATAACGAAGGGCCTATCTCTTTCCATTTATCACACAAAAAGATCTTACCTTCTGAGCAGCATGATCTCCCTTCTAGGAATTCTTCATCATCAACCCGAATGTGATGATCAACAACTTCTTCATCTTCTAACTCATTGCTAAAGCAACAAGCTTTTTATCCTTCTCTTGAGACACATGCCTATGTCCTTAATATAGACATTGTAGTGTGTCCAACGTTTCCTTTGCTAACTCACAATACCTCACTTTATCAGTATCCAACTTAGATAGCCTTGTCATGATAGTATTTTGGGATTCTTCATTATACTCATTCTTTTTTGCATTCAATACGAGGAGCCAGATATCAACATTTAAGGCCATTAAATAGGTTACCATTTTGGCAATCCAGAGTTCATCGTCTGATACATTTAAAAATGGAACTCCTTCTGCTATTAGCCAAACTCGATTAGCCATTACTTCCCTTTGATATACCCTCTAGTGATTAAGCTATTCATGAAGAAACCTTGGCTCCGATACTAATTGTGGGAAACAATGTTAATATTGAGAGGGGGGTGAATCCATATTAAGGCTAATTTGTAACTCTTTATGCCAATTAAATTTTCTTATTCAAAATTGGAAATCATCCACATAATCAATAGCAATATGAAATCAACATACAATAACACACCATGAGAATCATGCACATGAAGATGCAAGGTTTTACATGAAAACCCTTTTAAGATGAAACCACCAAAGATTGTTGTTTTTATTGATGTAAAATAAGAGCACCTACTTTATCACATAAATCTATTTTGTGAGCCACCACTCACAGGAAGCACCAACTCCCTTTGATTTTTTTCTAGCACCCACTAGCAAGAAGCACCAATTCCCTCCTTTTCTAGACACCTGTGTCACTTACTAGATGCACCATATGAAGCACCAACTTACAGCTCCTTGGATTTATGTAGGCACCAACTTGCACGAAGCACCAACCACCAATCCTTATCAAGCACTAACCAGAGATCGAAGCATCAACTTCCTATATGTAGGCTCGAAACCACACTCAAATAGGAACTGAATGTTCTTTGTAATTGGCATCCACTCTGTCATATATCAGCTTTGTTCTCACCTCACTCTTCTCACTCTGCAGCAACACACTAATCTACTCAATAATAATCACTTATCACAGCTCCTTGAAACACTATAATCTTCTTGTCCCTCTGCATGATTTGCAACCAAATGTTGTTTCATTCACAACATTCAGCAGCTCAACCAGGCCACATAGTCTTCTATACTCTCCTCTCTTCAACTACATACAGTTAGCTCTTAGCCATACACACCATAGTGCTAGTTAACTCGACCTTGTTTATAGAACACATGCACCTTTAGCCTTACTCATACAACAACATAACTTCTCTTAGGGTCTCTTACCTTTGGATAGGCACTTTTGGCCTTTCTCAGCAGAAATGGATTTCTTAGCCTTACACGACAGTGCACACACCCAAAGCCCTTTTTTTTTTTTTTACTTAGCTCTCTCGCAAAAATTTTCCTTCACGAACTTCTTTATCTGACCTCTATGGTTTTGTTCCTCTATTATCCACTAATCGGTGATGCCACTCCAGCCCTGTATTCGCATTGCCCAAGTGTACTTCAGCATGAATTTTCCATTCTAATGTTACATTTGAATTGGTCTCTACCAATGCATTAAACATGAGAATACCCACTTGACTGTCTTCTCCATACTAAGAATTAATTATTAGTCCACTTACAAACTCAAACTAGGCATAGTCCTCTATGTGAACAACTCTCCTATCACTAATGCTCTGCACGCTTAATCACAGTTTCACACAGCTTGACTGTACTTCGGGATGGATTCTTTGTGGACCATTATACCCATTGACTTGTCTCAAACTTTTATGCAAATCCATCTGTCTCCATGAACCAACTCTGTCGATCTAGATTTTTTCTTTGCTAGTTGACTTATTCATCTACTTAACTCACTGAGACATGCATCAGAGCACAAAGATGTCCTATCTCACTTTAAGGAACACCCGAAACTCTTTCTTGAAGATCATGGTCCTTTTTGCCCTGACCCAATGATCTTTGACATTCATCATTAATCCAGAGACCAACTCCTTTGCTTCTGCATTCAATCTCATAGTTGTCGACCCATGCACCTTTAACTCTCTATACTATCCTATTAGATAAATTCCACATGGTTACACCATAGTGGTGCATTGTTCTGATACTCCTTAGTTCCGATATATTATAGATCCAAAAGCATTTACTATATCATATGACTAGGCCCATGACCATCGGCTAGATGCCATATCAAAGCCTCCTTTGTATTGTAACTTCTACAAAGTTTTGATTTCATCTTGGCTCCTTCTGCTTAGTCCTTACTGCTTTTCTCAACATAGGATCACTCCCTGTGACCACCAGTGTAGCACATAGGTGCCAAGCCATCAAACTCCTATTAGTGGCCAAATCTTTATTTGTTATTGCTCTACGCCCTTGGATCTATGGATATGCATGCCTAAGAGCCTACCCAATATAGGAAGCCCACTTTATCAGAACTTATCCAAAATCCAACTACTCTAGAATTCCAATATCTTAATCCTTTGATTGTCGGGCTCTGGTATGATGTTATCACTTCCACATGGTGACTCATTAGAGGAGACATGTGTCACTCGGTTTTAGCCAATTAGACTACCCACTATGGTTAAATATTCCTACCATGTGTCCTCCCGTATTGCCACATCATGTTGGCTTCAGCTACCACTGTAGATTATCAGATCGAATCATACGCTGCCATGTACCCTGCTAGAGGAGAGAGAAGAGGGCCTGTCAACCTTTGGTTTTGCAACAAAGTCTTTCATTAACATTTATTGGAATTCCTTGACACTTTTTAATATTGTTGGAACTTTATCTTTGTCGCAAGGTTTAAAGGATCCTCTCTTTAAGAAGTTATGATACACTGATACCTGGTATGCCAATGTTCCAATGTGCCAATCTCTAACATTGTGGTATCCTTCATCCTCTGATATAACCTACTTCGATGTCCGATATGCTCTGACTTTTGTTGTTTTGATGTTCTGATATGTTGACCTTCGACATTCCGATCCCCGATGTTTTGGTATCCAAATCTCTAATATTGCCAGTGCATCAATATATTGACCTCTGATATAGCTTGCTCCAGAGTTTCGATATTGGTTCTTGATGTGCTTAGACCTCTGATATACCGATGTGTCAATATGCTGACCTATAATATTCTGATGCGCTAATCTGATGAGTTCCAACATTCCAATATTTCATCCTCCTTAAGGTGTCAAGTCCCTTGACTCTGGTAGATCATATCTTTTGATCTAGGAGTCCATTTTCGTACTTCTGGACACCATTGGAAAGCTCTTGTAGAGAAATTTCCAATGAAAAGGGTCTAATGTAGACTTTAATCCCCTCTACTAGCTACACAAATTATGAAAAATCACAGACACTATTTTTCTCCTTAACAGTCTTTCCAGTGCCTAAAATCCTTAACTCCCTTTCACAAAAGTCTTCATTTTAGGGCTTCATAATCAAGTTTTCTATTGTAATGATTTTCTACAAAGTACTTCAATTGCCATAGTATTCCATCTTGACTGACACAATAGTCATCATTTTATGGCTTTTCAATAAGCTTGCATCGATCCTGATTCTCTACATAAAGCCTGCAGGTTATCATGGGATTCCATCCTGGCCATGACTATGATCATCATTTTTTGGCTTCTTCAGTAAGCCAACAACTACCATGATTCTCTACAACGCATTTTAGAAACCATGGGATTTTTCCTTGGTCATCACTTCTAACATCTACTACGACACATATCCATGCTAGTATGGTCGTCATCAATGTCAACACTTCTACCCACAATTAGGAAATGGCAACTGCCCAGCACATCTCCCCAGCATGCTTGTGGACATCAATGCCAATACAGTTGTAGATATCCTCACTAGGCCACTAGCAATATAGAAAATGCGAACTATCCAACAAAAAGGAGATATGTATTTTATGTTGCTCATTGATGACTTAACTAGGGCTACTTGGATTGTTCTGTTAAAATAAAAATCAAAAGCATTAAATCAAAAATATTAAAGGATAAAATGTTTAAGATTAGACATAGGGGGAGAGTACACCCCAAGAGAATTTGAGGGATTCTGTGAAGAGAACGACATTAGGAGGCAGTACTCAATGGCTATAACTCCTCGGTAAAATGGAATAGAAGAGAGGAACAACCGAGAAATCTAGTAAATGGCCAGAGGAATGTTAGATTAAGTAGAAGTGTCTCACAAATTCTAGGGAGAAGGAGCCCAAGCAGCAGTATATTTTTCAGAAAGAACTCAAATCAGGCCTAATAGTGATAAAACTCCCTATGAGTTATGGAAGGGAAGACATGCATCACTTAAACGTCTCAAGGTATTTAGGAGAAAGTGCTTCACTAAAAGGAATGAAAAGAACCCTAGGAAGTTTGAGTCACGCACTTACGAAGGAATATTTCTGGAATACTCTATTCAAAGCAAAGGATATAAGTGTTACAACAAGCAGAAACAAAATATTGAGGATTGCATCGATGTAATAGTATATGAAGTAGGTGTACAACATAAATCCTTTGAAAATAATATCAACTCAGATGATGAAGAAATCCCAAATTTTAGGTCCATCGATTTGAATGAAATAGTTTCAGACAGTGAAGATGAGGAAGCAAGCATGTCTTCAAAGAAAAAGATACCCTCTAGGTATCTACAGAAGGAGCATATTGAGGGTCATATTCTTGGAGATCAAATACAGGGTGTGCATACTAGAAGGAAACTTGTGGGAAGTGCAAGTTATGAAAATTTGGCTTTGTTATCATAGATACGAACCAAGAACTTCTATCAAGTAAGTAAAGACAAGTTTTGGGTGAAAGATATGAATGAATAGCTTGACTAGACTAAAAATAATGATACATGGGAACTTGTTCCAAGACTGAGAGAGAAAAATGTTATTGGAACCAAATGGGTTTTCAAGAAAAACTGAATGAACAAGGTCAAGTGATGAAGAACAAAGTTCGATTGGTCTGCAAAGGGTATGCCCAAATAGAAGGGGTAGATTTCAAAGAAAAATTTTCACCAGTAGCTCGATTGGAAGCTATTAGGATATTTCTTGCTCTTTCCATCCATAAGAATATCAAGGTATATCAGATGGATGTAAGGTCTACATTTCTCAATGGAGATTTAGAAGAAGAATTCTACATTGAGCAATTAGAAGGATTTCTACACTCCACCAATGAAGGGATTGTATGCAAACTAAAGAAGGCTCTGTATGGATTAAAGCAGGCTGCTAGAGCTTGGTATGAAATGTTGTATACATATCTTCTACAACAAGGGTTTAAGAAAGGCACAATTAATAGTAACCTTTATGTAAAATTTGAAGGTGACCATCCACTAATAGTAGTTGTGTATGTGGATGATATAATATTTGGCAGAAATATGGAATAGTTGGGGTATCAATTTGAAAAATGTATGAAAACTGAGTTTGAAATGTCCATGATTGGAGAAATGTCCTTCTTTTTGGGTCTGCAAATTACTCAGTCTCTACAAGGAGTGTTTATATTGATGAGCCCCAAAAATGGATAATTATATGGGCTCATTCAACCTCCTAATTCGACTTAATCCACCATTCTCATTAGTTTATTGCATGTTTTTTATTATATTTATGCTAATAGAGTGAACTGGGTTAGTCATTATGCCAACAAGTCTAATGTGTGCTTTGTGTAGTCTTTTTGGTCAATTTGGAGACAAAATCAAAGGTTTTAATGAGCACTTGGCAGCCAAAAACTGTGGGAGAACAAGGGAGAGGATTTGTAGGAAGGTGTCCCCTTCATTTATGGGCCCTTACCTTGAATTCTCCACCATCAGCTCGAAGCTCAAGGGCCACCAAATCAATTATCACAAGGGCAGCCGAGCAAGTGCTAGTAAAAGTGTTGATAACTACAAGTTTTGGCAGCCAAGTTCCTAAAGTTTAGGAGGACCGTTGGGGTCCTCAATTTGTATAAATACGAGGGCTTAGGGCCTCATTTTGGTTAGCCAGTAGTTAGTCACTTTGTAGGCGGAAGTTAGCTAGTTTGTAGTTCGATTTTAGTCAGTAGATTAGCTTTGCATTTCAGCACATTTTCAAGCTTTCCCTTGTGGACAATTTTTGATGTAATTCTTCTTTTCTTGCTCAATAAAGATGAATCTAGCTTTGCACCAGCTCTAAATCTCTCTTAGGAGGCTATATATCTTGGGGTTGGGCCCATCTCAAGTGCCCAGTACTTCCTTTTTTTACCTTTATGTGTTTTTGTTGCATTCTTAGAATAAAATCTGCTATTTAGATTTAAATCTTGCTTTGTTATTTAGATTGTTTTTGATGATTAAAAAGGAATTTTATGTTTAGATTGAGTTGATAGGTTATTAACAGGGAATAGCTTCAGAAAAAAGGCCATCAAGCACCTCTGATTTCACCTCTGATTTGTGTAACATGGTGTTTTTTTAATGCAAGAAGAAAGACCCATTTCTTTCAAAAGTCGTCCAATCAAAGGAAAATATTTACACAAAGCTATTTATGAGAAGGAAATGTTGGAAATACTACATGCAATTAAGAAATGGCAACCTGGCCTAATGGGAAGACACTTCAAGGTAAAAATAGATCATGATAGTCTTAAATACTTTTTAGAGCAAAGATTATCTTCAGAAGAGCAGCAAAAATGGGTCACAAAGATGTTGGGTTATGACTTTGAAATCATCTACAAAAAAGGGAAGCAAAATTTTGTTGCAGATGCACTCTGAAGAAAGGATGAGGATGTGGAATCATTGCTTTGTGCCATTTATATTATCCAATGAGATTGGGTAAATGAAGCAAGGGATGAATGGAAGAATGACAAAGAATTGTGGGAACTCATTCAACAGTTGCAGCAAGATCCTAGTACATCTTATACATTTAGCTAGAAAAATGATTCGTTAAGGTACAAAGATCGCTTATACCTCTGTAAGAATTCCCAACTCAAACAAAAGATTCTTAGGGAATTGCACACATCTCCCTTAGGAGGGCATTTAGGATTTTTAAAAACTTACCACAGGGTTAAGAAGGGTTTCTTTTGGATGGCCTTAAATCTGAAATTCAAAAGTTTGTGGCGGAATTTTTGGTTTGCCAACAAAATAAAGTTGAGACAATTAAGACCCTAGGTCTATTACAACCTTTATCCATTCCAAGTCAACATTGGGAGGAGGTTTCAATGGATTTTAACACAGGTTTACCCAATTCTGAAGGAAAGAGTGTCATCATGTTGGTAATTGATAGACTTACAAAGTATGCACACTTTTGTGCATTATCTCATCCATTTAAATCTAGTACAGTTGCTACTACATTCATGGAAAGAATTCAAAAGCTACATGGAAACCCAAATATTATTGTAAGTGAGAGAGATGCTATTTTCACTGGAAATTGTTGGACAAAACTATTTTCTTGTCTCAGTACTCAGTGAGCTCATATCTCATCTTATCATCCTCACTCTAATGGGAAAACTGAGATAGTGAACAAATGTTTGGAAGGATATCACTGTTGCTTTGCATTTGATAAATAAACACAATGGTTCAAATGATTTCCTCTCGTTTAAGGGTGGTATAACACTTCCTTCCATACTACAGCAAAAATGACCCAATTTATGGCACTTTATGGATATCATCGACCATCTGTCACGTCATATTTAAGAGAAAATTCTAAGGTTAATATATTGGAAGATCACATCGAGCATCAACAAAAAATTGACCAACGCTTAAAGGATAACCTCACATTGGTGTAGAATAGAATGAAACAACATGCAGATCAACATCGCAGCGAAATAAGTTTTGATGTATGTGACTGGGTATTTCTATGGCTACAATCATACAAACAAATGTCCCTCAAGAAAGCTAATAAGGATAATAAATTATCACCAAATTATTATGGTCTGTACAAGGTATTGCAAAAGATTGGTATTGTTGGGCGCGGGATCCCCCAAGGCAAGTTTTGGGGCTTAAAGCCCAGATTTTGACTAAATCCAATCTAAAGACTCCGCATTTTTTGGGCCGAAGCGCGAAGTTGTAATTGATTCATAGGGTTGTCTGCCCTCAATTTTGTAATGTAATTTCAGCTTTAGAGATCTACCCATGGTCCATGGACCATGGGATTGTATAAATAGAGAGAGGATCTAAGTTGTAAATGACGAAATGAAATGAAGTAATCTAAGAATGAAGAATTAAGTGATAGATGAAATGTAGAGTTGAGTCTTTTGGGTCATAGAGTAGGAGAAGGCTCTACAGCTGAGTGCACAAAGGCCTAGTATTCCGTAGCTGAGTGCACAAGGTAAGTTGAGTCTGTAACCGTTGGAGAAGTAATAAAGAGAAGTTTCCTATCATTTCTTTGTATCTTTTTCTTATTTTGTGCATCGAATGTATTGGGTATAAATTGCATTTCTACTGTTTATATGTTGCGCAAACATTTATGATTGTGTTAAATAAGTGACTATAAGATAAAGTATATGTTTACGTGAAGATAACTAACAGTTATAAGAAGATAAGTAAGATCTTCCATGTAACTTGGGGAAATAGCACAGATCACTGCCTTAGTAGCATGAAAGCACCTCAGTCTTGGGTTAGGGTTGCATGAAGGCAATTGTAACGGATCGCGAAGGTCTCGCAGGTTAGGACAGAGCGTGAAGTGACCTGTACGAAGCTATTCATAGTTGGACCAAATCGACACCTCAGACATCTCAAGGGTGCGAAAACTTGGTTCCAGCATCCCCCCATACTGCTTTGGGTGAGACCATAGGGATTTGTTTGGATAATTAACTCCAAACTTGGGTCAAGCCCCATCAAGCCAAAAAATGGTTCTGTTGCCGGGACTAGAAGCTGCATAGAGATGTCCGATGTCGTATCACTGAAATCCAACTAAGAAGGAAATTGAAGGTTGCTTGGACTGGAGAATTCACGAATTCACGACATAGGAAAACAGGAATCCACGACTATCAAAGGAAGAGTGGTTAGACTGCTACCTGTACACAGAGATCCATGAAATATTCTTTGCGTCTTTCCCTATTGAGTTGTACGAGTGGATTGTGAAGCTAGCGGATAGCCAAGGGAGGTGGAAGCTCGACTGTCCTATTGTGTGGACCCCAGAATTGGTGCACATATTGGAAGCATTAGAGGATAAGATTGCGCGCACTATTGATCACTGGTTCAATCGGATTATAGGAGGATTCATTACTGAGTTTGTGGTAGATACTTCAGTTAGTTATAGTGAGGTAGAGTGATGCTTTCTCAAAGGACCGCGAGGTAAGTACATAAAGTCTCTGAATACTTGCATTAAAATGCTATTGTGTGAAAAGTGGATTATGCAGATACATTGATGTTTGGGGCTATGCAAAGTCGAAAAACTTACAAAAATGAAGGGAGTAAGGGACCAGAGAATATCCCACTGATTTCACCTCTGCGAGGGGATGAGGAAGAGCTTGTGAAGGTATCTCTGTGAAGCGCGATCCATTTGATAAGACAAAGAATTCCATGCATAACACCCCCACCCAAACTGCCACCATCTTCACCACCATCACCTCCATCTTTGCCCGTACCACCTCTGCCACCAACGCATTTCAATGTGGTAAACGCAATAAAGTTTCCTGTGTTCAAGGGGTTGGGAAATGAAAATCCGGACTAGTTTTTGTTCATTGTAAAAGTTGTATGGGAAGTGCAGGGAGTTACAAATTATAATATCAAGAAAGAGATGTTGGTTAGCACTCTACATGATCTGTGCTAACTTGGTACATTAAGGTGTCAAATGATAATCTGAATACAGGGATCGTGGAGATCCAAACTGCGCCAAATAAGGAATTTAGTCGGTTGAAGTCAGAAGCAGAGTCAATCATTGGGTTCAAGGAGATCACGATGCTACCAGGCGAGACTCCTTAGGAGCTAGATCAGAGGCTGAAGTCATTCGCGAGGCTAATATGACTTTGACAGATGGAGAGCACCATAAATGGTTTGTAGCATCACTAACGTTGCACTTGAGGAACACGCTATCGCAACAAAAGTTAATGACTCATGTAGAGGCTTTAGAGATCGCGATGATGTTGCATGAGACCCCAATGCAGGATCCTAAATTGGGAGTTCAGAAGATCCACGTGCAGTTGAAAAACTTATGTCTTGAGATGCAGAGTCTGAAACAGGATAGGACAACTTGACTAGAAGTGCGTGAAGAGGTGTGGTGCGTAAAATGAAAAGGTCAAGGTCATGACAAAAACCACTTCTAGGTGTTCACAAATTACCTCGTGGGAGGAGGACTGATGTTGATAAGACCAGAAGCGCAAGCAAGACCTAGCACGGCACCTTCTTTGTGGTGTGCGATTTGTCAAATAGGTGGAAAGCATGCTATGGACAGCTGCCATTTGCTACAGAAGTACATGCAAAATTCGCAACAGTTGTTCTGTAATTTTTGTAGGTCGATGGGGCACGACGAGCAAACTTGTAGAAGCTATGAGCTGATGATGCATAGAACTCCTACCTATAGGGTTCAGGCCGAAACGCGACCCCTAGACCAAAGTGGAGGGATGGCGTGAACCAAATTTCAGGGGTGCAGACGAGGCCGAGGTGGAGGAGGACCTGGGAGAGGTCGCAGATAGCTAATATACTACAATTGCGAAGGGCCAGCACTGTTATAGACATTTTTGGGCACTTCAACCCCAATCACAAATGTCCATAAACTGAGGGCTCTTAAGTCCCTAAAAGTGTTGCTTCACTGCCTAAAGGAACAGGGTCAACTGATTACATCATCTCCCAGAAGTTCTCCATTGAACACTGCTCATAAATGGTCAAAACTAGACCATACTGAAAGCTCAATGTAGAGGGTGCGATGCATATCACCTTCCCAATGTACAGGGTGTGATGCATACTATTTTTCTCCTCTGTAGGGTGCCATGGTCGGGAATGGAAAAATGGCAAGGATAAAATGCGAGGTGGGAAGATCATGGAATCTTCCAGAATCTTCCCCTCTGACACTTGCCTCTCTGTTTTCGACCAGGGATGAGTAAGAGATCATCATTCTCCAACTGGAAGCAAGAACCATCAGAGAGAGGACACTAATCAAGATCCCAGAAGATTACTCACCTCTCTGTAATCATCTATATATGGATCCCTCATCACAGAGATCCAGAGGCTGGAATTTTGTATCTTATAGAGAAGTGCTATTGGTTTTTTGGTGTACATTCATAGTGTTGGGTGATCTAAGCTTTTTGTGAGGTGAAGAAGGGCTTCCTAGCTGGAGGATGATGCTCGGTTAGAGCACATGGTTGTAATCCTCTTGCTACTTTTCATCTTAATAAAGCTATTCTTGTTTCCTTCCATATTATTGTGTACTTGTTTATATGCATGTATATGGTTAATAAACCTCTGATCCTGTATTATTTATGAATTTAGATCCTTGTTTCTTGGATAGTAGTATGTTGTTGTGATTCCAGAGGTTCTTTTGAAGCTGGGAAAACAAAGAAGAAGCAGTGAAGCTCTATCAAGAAGGAGAGGAAATCAAGCGCAAGACTCAGGTTGGTCTTCTTGATTCTCCTCTTGTATATTTTCATAAAAGAAAACAATAGTAGACTTTGATTGTTTTTTTCTATGATAGCCACCCATCTTAGTGGGAATAGCAGCATCCGAGTGGACACTATTCTTGGATAACACATGTACCATTACTTTCAGATGAGGATGTTGAAACAGGGATCAGTGAACAACAACAACAGTAGCAGCAATAGCAACAAGGTAAAGAGGAGGAAATTGAGTGCAGTCCACAAAGAGAAGAACATAGGATAATAATTGAACCCCCACCACTCAGGAGATCTAGCAGGTTGAAACAATTACGAGCTCGATATAGGGATTTTGCGCTCATGACTGGTATGTTAAACATTGTAGAATCTTCTAATTTTTATGAAGCAAGTAAGAGTTCTAAATGGAAGGAAGCAATGAAGGAGGAATATGAATCTATTATTAACTTGAACAATACTTGGGATGTAGTAAAACATCCTCATGGTAAACAACCCATAGGTTGCAGATGATTATTTAAGTTGAAGATTTAAAGCAGATGAGTCTATTGATAAGCATAAAGAAAGGTTGGTTGCAAAGGGGTATTCCCAGAAAGAAAGTATTGATTTTGAGGAAACATTTGCCCCTGTTGCAAAATTAAATACTATTAGATTGATTATTTGCTTTAGCCATGAAGCATCATTGGAAAATACATCAATTAGATGTTAAATCTGTTTCCTTAAATGGTGATTTAAAAGAAGAAGTATACTTAGTGTAGTCTAAGGGGTTTGTTAAGAAGGAAGAAGACCACTTAGTATGTAGATTAAAAAAAGCTTTATATGGTTTAAAGTAGGCTCCTAGATCTTGATATGAAAAAATCGATTCATTTTTCCTCATGCATGGTTATAAACGGAGCAAAAATGATCCTAAGTTGTATATTGTGTTTAATAATGAGGGACAGATAGTGTTGATTTCTTTATATGTAGATGTTCTGATCATGACAGGGAGTGCAGACAAGCTCATTGAAGAAATCAAGTAGCAGTTATCACAAAAATTTTAGATGAAGGACCTTGGAGAAATGCATTATTGTTTGGGTCTAGAAGTTTGGAGAGATTCAAGCCAAAGTTTCTTGTCCTAGGGTAAGTATGCTAAGAGTTTGTTGACTAAATTCAAAATGGATGAGTGCAAGGCTGCATTTGTGCCTTTACTGTTTGGGTCTAGAAGTTTGGAGAGATTCAAGCCAAAGTTTCTTGTCCTAGGGTAAGTATGCTAAGAGTTTGTTGACTAAATTCAAAATGGATGAGTGCAAGGCTGCATTTGTGCCTTTACAGTAGAACAACAAACTTCAAGTGGATGATGGTTCGAAATATGCAGATACAACGTTGTACAGACAGTTGGTTGGTAGTCTTATCTACTTGACTACAACAAGACCAGATCTAGCTTATGCAATGAGTTTTTTGAGTCAGTTCATGACTCAACCTCATGAGAACCATTGGATTGTAGAAAAAGGAGTACTGAGGTATCTGCAAGGAACTTCATACTTTGGTATTTTGTATTTTGACTCATTTGATCTTAGTTTGACAAGTTATACAGACTCTGGTTGGGTGGGAAATTTAGATGATAGAAGATCAATTACAAGTTACTCTTTCAGAATTGGGTCCAGGGTCATCTCTTGGTGCAGCAAGAAGTAGCATACTATGGCCTTATCCTTAGTAGAAGCAGAATATCAAGCTATGTGTGCAGCAGCATGTGAAGTAGTTTGGTTGCGCAAACTTCTCCAAGATGCTGGGGAAGAACAGACAGAAGCTACGGTTATCAATTGCGATAATCAAAGTTCCATCAAACTAGCCTACAATCCTGTGTTTCATAAAAACACTAAGCACATAGACACTCAATTTCATTTTGTTAGGGAAAAGGTGTAGTCCAAAGACATTTGTGTTGAATATTGTAATTCTTGTGATAATATGGCTGATATATTTACTAAGCCTCTGGGAAGACTGAAGTTTGAGTTGTTTAGGGACACATTAGGTGTGTTTAATAACCCATTCTCCATTAAGGGGGAGTGTTAGAATTAATGGAGATTAGGTGATTCTTGTTACGTAGTTGTTATTCTACTTTTCTTAGACATTCTGTTCCTATCATTCAAGGATATGATTTGTTGTCACTAACAAATTGTATCTATTTAATATTGGAGTTTAATGTGAAGCCATAACGGCGTATTTGCTTGTAGGAGCTCCTAGTGATCCGCACCTGTGAGCTCCTCTTGTGTTGTTTGTCAATTCACGTTTTCCGTGTGCAACTCTTGACAAAAAACACATTTTGCATATATATAATTAAAAAAGATGTATTTTAGGACTTTTCACTAAAGACGACATGTTAAATAAAACATTTTTTCTGAAAAAATTGAATAAGAATAGTTGGAATAACAACAAATTTCATGAAATTTTTAGGAAATTTTTTCCAAAGATGATGACATTTATTATTTTTATTTTTTTTCCAAAAAAATTCATTCGGATAGAATTTTAAGTAAAAATAACAAAAAAAAGCATACAATTAAAAAAAATAACAAAATCCTTACAAATAAAAATTAAAAACATAAACAACTGATGATGATGGCGATGATTAATGCACTCTAAGCCCAATGCAATTTATCTGACCTGAAGAAAAGAAAAAGAAAAAGAAAAATAATGTAATGGAGATTATTCAAAATCTTGTTTCTATGATAAAAAAGAAGGGAAAGAAGAGCTGCAAAATCGATATATTTTGGTTGACTTAATAAGTCAAGAAGATTGTAAGTGTGGTAGATATTAGAGAATTGGGAACGAATGTGAGTAAGAGAAGATCCATCTAAAGGAAGTGTTTTTCATCTTCCACCCTCTTAGTATCGAAAATCTGATAGATTATATTTTTCCAAGGAATCTTGGGAGTATACCATTGCCCAATTTCACTTCGAATTTCATGATATTTAGTTCTTATCCTAGTGATGTTCATTTTTTTCATAGTGCTGGTCAACACAAAGAGATAATTCTGGTTATCGAGGGTGGGGTTGATCACCTCCTTAGAGTATCTTATCTTCCTTTTACCCTTCAACTCGTTATCATCCCACAACTTGTCCTTAAAATTGAAGGTAATAGCATATTTAACACTATCTTTTCTTCCCATGAAGATCTCCTCCTTAATCCCTCAATGGTTGAGCCAAGGCTAGGCATCCTTATGCCACTCGCGCTTGAGGAGAAGGTGGGGGTTTTGACTAGAGTTAGAAGTAATCATTGGGAGCCTCTTAGATTCCATGTTGTAAATCTCCTTTTTATACATAATATATCTGAGGATAGTCATACCTTAAATGGGGGATAGACCAACTTCGATCAAGAGGATAGGATTGGGACTATTTCCCTTGATCTTGAGGTTGTAGGTGATGAATTGATTTTTAATGCGAGTTATGATATTTCTGTCAAAAAATTCTAAAATTACATCTTCGGCACCCCTCAAACTAGCCGATTCGAGGATTGGACTATCCCAATGTGGAAGTGGGAAGCTCCATGAAACTTAAATGCTTCTCCTGGTTAACTCTCTTCAATGACATACTCACCTAGGAAACTTGATGAAAAGAGGACTAATTGGTCTGGCTGTATTCCTTATGTGAGGTGTTGCCTTTGAAGACTGTGCACACCTATTCTTGAAGTTCCCTTCTGCCTTTTGCCAAAGAAATTAGGTGTACAGTTACTGATATGATGCAGATTATGGTAGATAGTGATGCAGGAGCATTCGAGTGAAGAGGCGACAGCTGGGAGATGTTTTTTATTTTCATTTTATTTTGATAGATAGAGAGGAAAACACTTCAAGTTTCTGTTTCATTTAGTTTCAATTTGTGTCATTTAAAATTAAGGCTGACTCAACCATTGTTAGTTTTTAAATTACACAAAATAGGATTAGTTAGGAACTTGTTTGAAGAAACTGTTTGGCAACTGAAAAGTAACTAAGGAATAGTTCCTCAAACTGTAAAGGAACTGCTAATAATGTATTCAAAAGTAAAAATCAGGGGGCATGGAAAGGCTACCATCCAGAAAGGAGAGAGAGCCCAGAAGTTGTAACCCAATTTTATTTGAATTTCTATAATAGCTAACAATTCAAAATCTGTCATTTAATAAAGTAGATTAAATTTCATTACGTTCTCTGTGCATAGATGTTTCAGGCATCAAAATGAAAGCAAGACAGTGAAACCATTTTTTTCAAAAGATTCTAACAGGCATCGGCAAGCATTATGTAACACGCAACATTTCAAGACCGAGAACCAAACAAAGGTACACCAGAATATAGATTTTTTTTTTTTCAACAAAACAAACTCCAGGTACTATTACATTCTGCATTTAAACAAAAAGCATTTCCTGTACATAGGATTTTCATTTTTTTGTTCAATAAAAATTCACTGTACAAAATCTTTAATCTAGAAATCGTGGAGGGTTCCAAACCCATGAAACCAAAACACATTACAGTCCACAGGCTAGGCCTAAATCTAATAGCAAGGGCATGAACACCTGAAAGATCACATACAGACACAAAGGACCCAAAACCTCAAGGGTATAGCCGAATTATAGACAAGAGCAAGCGACAGAACAACTGCAAACTAGACACAGAACAAAGCAAGCAAGAAACCGCTATAGCCATGGAAAGACCCTACTCAAGTTTCCCTAAGCCCACGAACAGTCCCGAGGACGAAGTTGTCGAGCAACGCTTCCCTGGAAGGGCCTGCACACCACCACAAAGTAGGGCAATGGTCAGTTTGAGCCATGAAAGTCAAAAAACAACAATGAATAGCCAACTGGAAGGGGAACGAGGACTTTACCTGGAGAAGAACTGATTTCGCGATAGAGGACAAGAGCCAAGACCCACAACAGAGGGTTTCCACCAGTGGAAGAGCCATGGACACATTTTGCCTGGTACCAAGGAGCTAGAGTGTTAGGAACTTTAAAAATAGGGAAAGAAATTGAAATAGGAAGGAGGAGCTTACCTGAGACTGAGGGCGCTGAGTCATCCTGTGCAGCAGCCAAGCAGGGACTTGAGATTTGCAGAGCCAAACCATAACCAGACCCAACATCAACAAACAAATCACCACAAACAGAGCAGCGACGAGCTTGAAGCAAATAATAGAGACAAACAGACTTGCGAGAGGAAGAAGACTTGAAACCCTGCAAACGCCAGAGCAGTGAGTCGCTATAGAGAACGCGCATAGGCACAACAATAACAGACCACGGAGAATGAGAAGAGGCATAGCACAAATAAACCACAAAGAACTGACAAAGCACAGTAAACCGCCATACAAAGCAAACAAGGCACGATACTTACCATCCATCGCAAATACCAGGTGAAAACACAGAGAACTCCCAGAGCCAAACCATCGAAAAGGAGAAATGACTCCCAAACACCCTCGGTGAAAGTGATAACCCATAGTCGCAAGCCCGAGGTCAGTACAAAGGGCGGACAACAAACATTAAACCACAATAAAGTCACAAAACCAAAAACCCTGCCACCAAACTTAATTCGGAACCAAAGAATTAAATGGTCACAACCACGTGTCCCTCCTCGGGATCACCACTAGATAGGGAATGCCCATCCATTATTTCATGTCTCAGATACTGGCCAACGAAACATAAACCCTTCAGAACTGTCCCTCTATATTTGCTCCGACGATCTCGAGAATGAGGAATGCAACTGTATTTGAGGGAAGAATTAATTTTTGATGCACACTCCACAAGTCTTAAAATTGTTCGGCACTTTCTAGTGATTCGCCCTTGGGTGCCCAAATCCCCGAGCGCCCTGTAATTTTCAAGGATTTAGGAGACTCATATCTATTAGGATTCTTTGATGGTGCCTCGAACAGAGGCAGGTCTGGATGCGAAGCACTCATCAATGTTATGGAGGAGAGGGGACAAATTACAGGTCGAGATTGTTACACTATGGGATCCGAGACTGTGCAAAATGACTTGCCATTGAATTTATCAATTTTAAGAGGAGTCAAAATCGATAACTAAGAGGGTGTAGGGAAATAAATCCCTTGAGATCCCTCTATCACTAGATGGAGAACATCGTTCAACTCACTCACTCTTTCTTTTGATGATATATCTTTTGTTCATATATACCGTGAACAAAATAGGGCGGAGGATACGCTATCCAAACATGGGGTTTCTTTCTATCTTGGAAATATGTTTTCTGAATCTATGATTAATGCCTTTGCGTGTGAGGAGGGTTTATTCAAATTCTAATTTGAATGCCTTCTATGCATGGATTTTTTAACCCTAAGCCAACTATTTGTTACTATTCTTTTTTTTTTCGTGTCTGATGTCAATTTAGAATCCCTTAAATTGTAAGCACACAAAATATGATTAGCCTCATTTTTTTTGGGAAATGTGCAACACCGGATGTAGTAATATTATTCTTAACCTAGAGTAGTATTGTTCTCAGCCTATAGGCTATCTAACAAAGGAATTTATCCTCCCAACATCTATGAAACTCCTCTTATTATATAAAGAATGCTATGTTTTCTTCCTCTGAAAAAATTAAATGCCTGCATATTGTTTCAACCCAAGTTCTGTGTTGCTCCAAGCAGCCAAAAAAATATAACGAATAAATTATTGACTTCTAAATCCAAACCATAAAAATAAAAATTACAGAGATTGAATCAAATATCCAAAAACAAAAGAAAAAGGAAAGCACTATGAAACTTTGTCGCCTACTCTGCTTTTTTACCATCGAATTTTATCGTTTTCGGTTTTGAAATTTACTGGTTGAAACTTGGTCAGCCAGCGTGGAGACTAGGGCTTCATTTGTTTTTAAAAACTGGTCATAATTCCGGAACAAACCATGCCCCTAAGAGGTTACGACTACATAACGACGCTTGGAGACCGACCCGACCAAGCCAACCGTCAATCCGCAATTTGGCGGGTCAACGACAATTTCTAACAAGTGGCAAAATAAATGGGTTTTAAATTAAATTTCTTATGGTTTCAAACTCAAAATTGGTTTACGGTAGATAATGTATTAGATAAAAATATATATATTTTTTAAATCAAATCTTATTCAGTCATCTATTTAAAAATTAAAAGTCTTCGAATCTAATTTCAATATAGATCAAGCCTATAGCATACTTAAAATATATAAGAAAGAAAACAAAAAAATCAACATTATTAAGTTCTCATAATTTTCAAAGTGAAATTATACATTAGATATTTACTAAAAAAAAATTCACTTAAAATATTTTTCATATATGTGAAAAAAGAAGTTAGAGAATAAGAAACACTTATAGAATATCTTAAGTATATTTGTGTCAAAAATTTTAAAATATAGTGGTTTAAAAATAATTTCCTTAAAAGATTTTGAGCACAAAAATGATTTCTTAAAGTAAATAAAATATTTTCTTATGTTCTTAAACACTTGATAAAACAGGTTAAATAAACATTTAACTATCGTCATAAGTATTAAAACTTTAGTAAATTTATATATTCTTTACTAAGGTGGCGAAATCTATCAAACTCAGGTGTCAAACCAACAGTGAGGACAACCATCTATCTTTGGTTGCTATCGAAGAATGTCGATTTGACTTATCATCTTTATCGAGAAAAACCAAGACACCTGTAAATTTATATATTCTAATACTTATAAATATATCTTTTTAATAATAATAATATTTATTTATTTATTATTATTATTATTATTTTTTTTCTTAATTTTCAAATTTTATTTTAAATGGTACTGATCATTACTTATAATTTGTCTTATTAGATGTACAGAATAACACTTGTATGGCTTTGCAGAAACATTATTATGATCACACTAACTGTGCATCATATATGTGAAAACGTTGCTCTCTATTTATATTAACTGGACTCCAACAATCTACTGGGTGGTTATAAAAGGATTTTCCTTTCTTCTTTATTATTAGTTACCTACATAAATGTTAGTTTTAGCGGTTATTTTAATTTGTTGAATCCTGATGTTGTTAATGAGGCGATAACCTAAAGGTCCAAATTTAGATCGACCCTCTTCAAATATGAACGGTTTTGTCTTTGATTTAGGGAATGAGATAATAACGTGAAGGTTCAAATTTAGATGAACCCTCTTAAAATATTAACGGTGGTGTCGTCGATGTAGGGAATGATACTTCTGACAGTAGCCGTCTCAGTGCCATCTCTGAGACCACCGAACTGCATATTCAACTCCAGCTCGTGTCAGAAAGCTTCGGAACACCAGCTCGCGATTTTCTATATTGCGTTGTACGTTATTGCTTTCGGTGCTGGCGGTACAAAGCCCAACATCTCTACCATCGGTGCAGATCAGTTCGATGAATTTGATCCCAAGGAGAAGCTTCAGAAGGCCTCCTTCTTCAACTGGTGGATATTTTTTTCGTTTTCTGGAATGCTGTTTGCGTTGAGCTTTCTCATATACGTCCAGGACCAGGTCGGATTCGGTTGGGGTTACGGGATTATGACCACGGGATTGATCATATCGTTAGTAATTTTCTTGATAGGGACTCCATTTTACCGACACAAAGTTCAGAAAGGGAATCCATTCAATCGCATGGCACAGGTGCTTGTTGCATCAGCTCGGAAATGGAGAGTGAAGGTACCTTCCGATCCCAACCAACTCTACGAAGTGGATGTTAAAGAGTATGTTGCTAAAGGAAGATTCCCCATTAATCATACTCCGAACTTGAGGTGAGTTCGAAACCAATTTTCCCATTTAAATTACTGTTTGGAAACCAATCAATATGAGGAACGAACCACGTAGATATGAATAGATTGCATTAGTTGATTAGGGAGTTGGGAAATAATTCCATGTTCCAGATTTGAAAACAACCTGATACTTCTTAGAAAGAAATCCATTGTAATTGTAAACCTGTCAAATTTGCTAAACTGCAACTATTATGTTGATGATCACTTTCTTTTTCCAAACATTCAGGACTTCAGATGTTTGTGATCATATAATTATATAGGTTTTAATGTTACAGTATTAAAGGTAAAATAACTCTTGCATTATGTTCACCGATTCTTCTTAGATATATGTAGTAATCTTTCCGAATATATTTAATGTGTTTATTATATGAGAGAATTCTTGCAATGTATCTATCAAATCTGTTTAATATCTTTGATCTGCAAGCAGATTGTAAGATTAAAATATTATTTATGTTTTCATAATTTTTTAAACTTAGGCATTAATTTTTAAAAGTAGTAGTTAAATTGAAGATCTATCTTTCTTTTCATTCTCCCCCCTCTCTCTCTTTCTTTCTTTCTTTTGACGATCTCTTAGTGAATAAGTTTGTCAGTCACTAGATTTGCAAAACTTCAACTCTACCCTAAACATTTAAGTTTGTGAGTTACTAGATTTGCACAACTTCAACTCTATGTGAAACATTTAAAGTAATTTTATAATTAAAGAATTCAGACTTCTGTGATCTATGTATGTGAGAATAATTTCAGCAAAATGACATAATAAATCAATTGTAGACGAGTTTAGAACCAACTAGTGTAATTCATTGTCAAGACAAGTTGAATAAAACCATACCTAATCGTTATATATACATCAATCTATAACATAGATATGAAATATAGAAAATGTCAAAACCATATGCACCATTGTCGTGGGTGAGTATTTGTTCACTAAGAAATGTGCTTCACTTGGATCTTACATTAATGGTGAAACTAAACTCCCACCATACGTTATATCAAGTACACTACTTGTACACGAGTGGAAACCTGTTAAGAGTATTGCTACAAAAACAATATGGAAATTCCAAGGTAATACCCATTAAAATAATTTTATATAATTAAACAGCACCGTTAAAATTTTTAGCGCAGCAAATAATGGATTTGAGGAAAGATTCATTACTATAATAATAAAATATGGGAACATACATAATGGGAGGGATGAAAACAATTCGGAGGAATCCTATGTGGAAGTAGAATATGAAAACATTATTTATAGAAGATCAACAAGATACGAGCCTTCATTACTTCCAGTGAAGTATTTATCGTTAATATTATTAAATAGGGTAACAAAATTGGGGTACAAATTTTTTCCCAATCTATTTTTTTACTAAGAGATCTTACTTTTTAATTAATATATTTTAAGTTTTTTTTTAAAACAATTGAGTGGTGGGCACAATTAGTTGTTATTCCTTTTACCAGATTTGAAATTTTTTAGGGAACATCTTTGGCTTCTTGTGATAACACTCAACCTGTAGCCAATTTTTTAGGGGACATCTTTGGCTTCTTGTGATAACACTCAACCTGTAGGCTCGCCCAGAGTGCTTGAGTCTCAACTCTTACTACACCCTCCTTGAGTCTCAGATCTTACTAAGTCATAAATTCCTAGTGCGACCTCTAAGTTAAATCTTGGGTCTCACCCAAATTACTTCAACTAATTATCGATTCACTATGGTATAAAAAGGGGAAAAAATTAACAAGTCTATACCAAAGGGCATTGAATCAAGGTCTGTATATCCATACCACAGAAAGTCTCCTTGGAGGCATCTTGAAATCCAAGTCAATAAAATGGAACCCCCTTCATTATTCCACCATCCTACATATACTACCCAATTTTGGCACAATTTTTTTTTTATTTTCATGTTGCATTTAGTTTCATATTTTTTGACAATTTCATCCCAAGTTCCATCATGTATTTACTTTCTCTTATGCAAGATATTAATTGATATGCACAATCATCACAAAATATGCACTTATACTCACTAATACTATTGTGTGGCTTAGATAGTTACACATGTATTCAACATTGGTAGAGATCACACATACACTTTTGAAAAACATAGTTCTTCAATATTACTACATGATTTTCAATAGAATTTCAGTGGTTGATATGAAAAAATAGCATGTAATATTGCATAAAATCTAGCCAATGTCACCAATTACTTCCTCCCATATGTGTCCTTGTTGAATGATCAAAACATGAAGGGTCCTAAGGTCATGAAGGCTTGGATTCCAAGGAGGATAGAAAACATATAAATATTCCATGAAACTAATCAAAACAACAATGATAAAAGTGCATGAATTGAATACGTTACAAAATATGAAAAGGGAGATAGAGAATTGGAGAACAATATAACTAGAAGAAGAAGAATCAATCACACAATACACATGAAAATACTTTGGGGAAAGCATCAGCTAAAATCCCCACACTATTGTATTATCATATAGGTGGAAATACATAGGAATTATACAAACGCTTAGCTCTCATAGCTAACCAGCTCTCAGTACAATCCTCACACATGCTCATAGGCAATCTTGGCTTCTCTCTACCCTTCCTCTCTACCCTCCAAGCTCCTATTTCCTTGTGCTATTCCTTGTGGAATGATTCTCCTTTTACCAAGTGGATGATCTGCTCCAAAACTGCGTAATCCTCAAGGATTAAATCCTTGACTGTATGCATGAGTTTTCTCTTTGAGAAAACACATGAAACTCATAGTACACTGTCTTTGACTTTAATCTCAACTGGGTCTTTCCTAGAATAGACATGCATGAGTTTCTAATGAGGGAATCTTCAGTTAACTGTAGTAGCACTAGTTGAGGGCATGAATGCATCAATTGACTGCTAACTCACCATTGGTTCCTCAAATAGTTTGGAACTAATTTAACTGGACTTAACTGAGTTAACTAATTACAACTCAAATATAACTCAATATTATCTCCTTAATTTAAGGGATAACTCTTGCATCAATTCATAAAGACTTCTAACTTAAATTTCTCCAACTAATTAATTAATTATTTCCAAGTAGCTGCTAAGACTAAGTTCGATTTTAATTCACAATTTAATTCAAGGACAAATTAAATTGGAATATTCTTATTGTCATGTTTAAAAACTCCCTCTCAACAAGAAAGGGATTATTTGCCACCCCGAGCCTGTCTCTATGCAACTCGAATTTATACTTTGACAATGCCTTTCTCAAAATGTCAACATCTTGCTCCTCTATCGAAATATATTGTAGCAACATGATCCTCCTTGCTACACAATCTCTCAGATGATGATACCAGATGTCGATGTGCTTGTACCTATCATGAAATACTAGATTCTCAGAGAGTTTGATACAACTATGATTATCACAGTAGATCACAGTTGGATCCATCCTCTCATCAAACAAACCAACTAGGATTTTCCACATATAGATGGCCTCACATGTTGCCTGACTTACATCCATGTATTCTACCTATGCCGAACTGCGTGTAACCGACCTCTATTTCCTGTTGTACCAAGAAACTGCCGCTGACCCAAGGTTGAAAATCCCTCTTGATGTTCTCTTCCGATCTGATGGACTCCCTTCCCAATTTGCATCAGTGAAGCTCTGTAGCTTCACTCCCTTTGTCCTTCTGTACCATAATCCATACTAAGATGTGCCTCTGAGGTATCTTAATACATGCTTTGCCACCTTCCAAAACATATTTGTAGGCTGAACCATCGCTTGACTCAGTTGGTTCACTGCATAGCACAAATCTCATCGTGTGTTCACTAAGTACATTAGCGAACCCACAAGCTGCGTGTACGCCGTAGCATCTACCACTTCTCCTAAAGTAGCACCCTCCTTCCTCCAGTTACCAGCTAGAGGAGTCTGCATGGGCTTGCACTTCTGCATATGGAATCTCCTGAGTATCTCGTTGACATACTTGAACTAAGACAAAAACAACTCCCCATCCCTCTGCCACACTTCCATGCCAAGGAAGTAATGCATGAGACCCATGTCTTTCATCTAAAATTCTCTTGCAAGGTACTCCTTGCAAGACATGATCAACTGGTCATCACAGGTCAATATGAGATCATCAACATAAAGTACAATGATCAACAAGTTACGTTTCACCACAATGTGGTACAGGTTCGCATCCGCTTCACTCTTTGTGAAGCCCAACCTAGTGAAGTAATTGTCTATCCTGGTGTACCAAGCACGAGGTTCTTGCTTCAGCCCATTGAATTCTTTCTTGATTCAGCACACATGCGACTCACGATCGAAGGTCTCAAAACCTTCTAGCTGCTCTATGTACACCTCTTCTTCAATCTGGCCATTGAGGAATGTAGTCTTCAAATCCATCTGATGGATCTTCCAACCCATCTATGTCGATAATGCCAACATAGATCTGATAGATAAGTACCTTGTGACAGGAGCAAAAGTCTCATCATAGTCAATCCCCTCAACCTGTGAAAAGCCACGGGCAACAAATCTTGCCTTATGCTTCTCCACACTACCATCAACAGCTTGCTTTACCTTTTAAAGCCAACGGGAACTCACAACTGACTTGTTCTTTGGTCTCAGAACCACGTCCCAAACACTGTTACAAACTATGGAGTCATACTCCTCCACCATAGCATCAACCCCAATCCGCTGCTGCACTGCTTCCTCAAAGGAAGATGGCTCGGTCTCAACACATTCCCCAGTAAGGGCCATGTATCCAGTGTATCTCTCAGGTGACCTCCTCTATTTGCGCTGAGAAGATGGTGCTCCCACATTCTCTCTCGCAACCTCCAACAATCTATCAGCTTCTCTTATGTGCTTCTGTCCATCTCTGGAAGACTCTGCTTGAGTAGATGTCTCCATTCTTGGAACCTCTGCATGCGGCTGCTCCGCATCAGTCTGAGGCTCTCCTCCTTAGGAACCAACAGTTCTTACATAGCCTATAGTTGGAGTTCCCTCTCAAGGGAAACTCACATGGCCTTCTGCTCATCAAACTTGAGATCTCTGCAAACCACTGACCTCCGACTGGTAGGCAAGTACACTTGATAGTTGTGAGGTGTATTAGTGTACCCCACAAATATCCCCAACTTTGTTGTCGACTCAAGCTTCTTCTGTGCATCCTTTGTCACATGGAAATATAACGATGAGCCAAAGATCTTGAAGTGACCCACATCTTCTCTCTTACCAGAGAAAGCTTCCTCTAGTGTCTTCATCCCAAGTATGCAATGTGGGCTTCTGTTCTGCAAATAGCCCGTTGTGACGCATGCCTCAGCCCACAAGTGAAGTGGTAGGCCTTGGTCATTCAACATTTCCCCTGCTCCCCCTAAAATAGTTATGTTCTTCCTATCAGCCACCCCATTTTGTTGTGGGTTATGAGGTGTTGCCAACTCTCGTTTAATTCCTTCCACTACACATAAGTGCTTAAACTCTTGAGAGACATATTCTCCATCGTTGTCGCTTCTTAAGTCCTTGATCTTCTTCCCTGACTCTTTCTCAACCAAAGGTTTGAACTCACAAAACTTTTTGAAGGTTTGGTCCTTCTTCTATATGAAATAAATCCAACATTTATGAGAATAGTCATCAATAAAATCACATAATACCTTTGCTTCACTGTGGATTCTATCGAGAATGGTCCACACAAATCAGTATGAGCTCCCTCTAATATAGCCTCTGCTCGACTGTCTTAATCATGAAAGGAAGACTTGGTGTACTTTCCCAAGGTACAACGTTTGCATGTGTCAACTTGCTCAAGTTTACCTTTGGAAAGTCCTGTAGATATCTACTGCATTATCTTCAAAGCCCCATGATGCAAATGGCTGACCGCCTATGCCACAACTCGCCAATGTCTTGGCTTTGCACCAATTTTGCTTTTGTACTTAATGCTCCACAATCATCTACCTCTAGTTTATAAAGATTCTTCACCCAAATCCCTATCCTCTTGGTTTGACCCATGGCTATGTGTCTTAGTAATGCCTTTCCTTTACTGAAGACGACATCGTACAACCTTTACATGTGTCAACTTGCTCAATTTTACCTTCGGAAAGTCCTGTAGATATCTACTGCATTATCTTCAAAGCCCCATGATGCAAATGGCTGACCACCTGTGCCACAACTCGCCAATGTCTTGGTTTTTCACTTTTCTCAAGTTTACCTTTGGAAAGTCCTGTAGATATCTACTGCACTATCTTCAAAGCCCCATGATGCAAATGGCCGACCGCCTGTGCCACAACTTGCCAATGTCTTGGCTTTGCACCAATTTTGCTTTTGTACTTAATGCTCCACAATCATCTACCTCTAGTTTATAAAGATTCTTCACCCAAATCCCTATCCTCTTGGTTTGACCCATGGCTATGTGTCTTAGTAATGCCTTTCCTTTACTAAAGACGACATCGTAGCACAGCCAATACCAAGTTCTTCTTCAATCCAGGCACATACATCACATCTGTCAAGGTGAGAGGAGCTCCATGCTCCCTCTGAAAAGCAACAGTGGCCACTCCTAAAACATTATACCTTATGTCATCACCCATCTCTATGTGCATCTTGAGGTCTTTCTCCTCCAAGGCATTGAATAAATTTTTATCACCGGTCATGTGCAATGAGGCTCCACTATCAAGATAGCAGACAGAACCCATCATTGATGACACCATGCATGCGATCAGGGTAAATTCCATTTCGAACTGAGAGGCTAATGCCTCACCTTTTGATTCTTCTAAGGATCCCTTCTTGGACTTTTTCGATGGGCAATTAGTCACATAATGTCCCATCTCATGACAATCAAAGCATCTTACTTTAGACATGTCACCCTTCTTCCCTCCATGACAAGAATTCGATTTGAAATGGGAAACCTTCCCCTTCCCTTTCCTTGCATTACTTGCTAAGGCTAGATTTTCTTCATCATCACTCTTAGATGAAGAACCATCTCGTGTGCTCCTCCTGATCTCCTACTGCATAAGATTTGACCACATTCATTCCAGATATGATAGTTTCTCCCTTCCATTCACAGAGTCTTGGTAGTTATTCCAACTCTTTGGAAGGCCAAGGAGAGGAAGGCTCACCATATCATCATCAGAATTAGTTATTCCCACACTGCCAAGATCATCTTTGCAGGTGGTGAGCTTGTTTAGATATGTGGAAATAGTACCGTCGTTCTCCATCTTCATTCTTCGAAGCTTATCCTTGAGCACCGATTTCCTCTAGTCGCTACTATTTTGGTAGAGGTACTTCAATGTATTCCAAATTGAAAATGGAGTATCCTTCCCATGGAGACTCGAGACAATATGGTCTCAAACTCTCTCAAGGGTGATCCATCTCGCCTTTGCCACACACTTCTTCTACTCTGCCAATTCTTGTGCATTAGTTGAAGCTGGCTTTGGGATTCCTTGATCAATGAATTCCTTCAAGCCATTGTCTTCTAATACAACCTCCATTCTATCTTTCCATGCTATGTAATTCGAGCTACCTTCCAAGGCATACTCGAGTCTCAAGCCATAGAACGTCATTAGCCAACCTTGAAGTATGATATGAATTCGATTTGCACATGTAACCCCGAACTTCAAACTTTGAATTCTCTTCTCAATATACTGTTCACAGCTCTGATACCGTGTAGAAAATCTCTACAAATCTAGCTCTGATACCATGTAGAAAATCTACTGGTAGGTTAGCCCGATAATGCAATATAAATCAAATAAGAATACTATAACCTACTTCTACTATCAATTTGCGGAAGCTTAAAGATCGTGCTGAACAATATAACAAGAAGAAGAAGAATCAATCACAAAATACACAGGAAAATACTTTGGGGAAAGCCTCGGTGAAAAACCCCACACTATTGTATTATCATACAGGTGGAAATACATAGGAATTATAAAAACCCTTAGCTCTCACAACTACCTAGCTCTCAGTACGATCCTCACAGATGCTCATAGGAAATCTTCGCTTCTCTCCAACCTTCCTCTCTATCCTCCAAGCTCTTGTTTCCTTGTGTTGTTCCTTGTGGAATGATTCTCCTATTACCAAGTGGATGATCTCCTCCAAAACTACGCAATCCTCAAGGATTAAATTCTTTACTACATGCATGAGTTTTCTCTTTGAGAAAACACATGCAATGGATAGCACACTTTCCTTGACTTTAATCTCAACTAGGTCTTTCTTAGAATAGACATGCATGAGTTTCTGAAGAGGGAATCTTGAGTTAATTGGAGTAGCACTAGTTGAGTGCATGCATGCATCAACTGACTGTTAACTCACCATTGGTTCCTCAAATAGTTTGGAACTAATTTAACTGGACTTATCTCAGTAAATTGAGTTAACTAATTACAACTCAAATATAACTCAATATTATCTCCTTAATTTAAGGGATAACTCTTGCATGAGTTGAAAAATACTTCTAACTTGAATTTCTCCAACTAATTAATTTAAAACTAATTAATTAATTATTTCCGAGTAACTGTTAAGACTAAATTCAATTTTATTTCACAATTTAATTCAAGGACAAATTAATTGGAATATTCTTGTTGCCATATTTCAACATGCCTCTCTTTCCCACCCTTCACTCTCCTCCTATTGCATTCTTATAAGGCGTCTTGTTGATGAAGTCAACTCTCTCTCTCTCTCTCTTCATTTCTTTTGTTGTGTATTTAGTTCATGCACATTTATCAATGTTCTTTTGATTGGTTTCATTGTAGATTTATATATTTTCTCTCTTTCCCTCTCAACATTAAAGCCTCCTAAATTTGATTGCCTTTAAGATTCAAATAACCTAATCATACCATTCAAGCAAGCTGTAAAGGATTCCCCAAGATGGTCCACTAAATGTCCACTCAATTAACTTGTTTCATAGTACATGTAATCATGGGATATTAAAGAGTACTTATAATTTAACTAGATATTAATAAATACCTACCAAAATCATATTTTTATAACCCTCTCCCATTACATCTTTCCAATAAGAAAAGGTCCTACTTTTACTAGATATCCCCTATTTTTACCAAATACCCCTTTTTATACCCCGCAATATTTATAATACCCCCAGACCCTATATCATTTCACCACAATAACTATAATTTATTGACCCTATTATTCATAGTTTTAAATCCCCTTTTATGAACGAGGATAATAATATATTGGCTAGCAATGGGAAGGTCCCATGTGATGGTTTAATTCAAAATTATATGGGCCCTTTATGAAACTATTATAATACAAAACAACCATGAATTGAATACAATAGGCTTAAAAATTACATAGAGGGGCTATAAGTACACATCTTTCCATATTCTGGCATCAATTTCTACACCTTTTCAGCCTATACTAGGATCTATGACCGTAAGCCTCATTTAGGTGTCCCGAGGCATTTAGTTGGTGCAATAATAAGAGGTTATGTTAAAAGAATGGACTAAAATTCCTCCATAACTAAACAATAAATTCAACTCAATAATATTTATTCCATTACCATAGCTCCACAAGTCATCATAATTTCATCTTATTATAATTTTAGTACCATAAGAAGGAAAGGTAACACTAATAGAACATTCTAATTGAGTGTGTTCTTACCCCATAAGGCATTTATGTTTTCTTCATTAAAAAACCCATACAAGTTGAGAACAAATGATCCATATTTTCATGTTAACTCACTTGGTGAGTAGAAGAATGCTTTAAATTTGGAAAAAAAAAATGAAAACAAAAGTGAAGATAACCTACTAAAGGAAAGGGGAAACTTATTACATGTATGGTGTGAAGGATTCATGTTGAATTGAAGAGATTTGGGAAATGTCTAGATGGAACAATCATAAGTCATAGGTGGGTGATTGGTGGTAGTCAAAGGTGGGGGATGCTTCATCGAGTAACTTGATGAATATATGTAATAATTCTATGATCATGCTATGACTGTACATAGAGATTTCCATTGCTCCATTTAGAATTTAATGTATTTAATGAAATTTTTTTGATGGCCATTAATCAGCTTATTATGAAAAACATACTTTCTATCATGACATGTCATAGCAAAAGTGTTTCATTCTATGGCATAGTTGTGATCTTATTGGCCGATTATAAACGTCACATAATTTTGTTGTAGTTTATCATGGGGCATAGACTTTGATGGAGTGGTATGTCCTGGCGAATGAGTTTCGTTGGTAGAATATCATTGGAGAAATGAATTTAAATATTTTAAACCATCCTTATATCCAATAAATATACAAATTTCAACTTTATTGTTCATCTTACTCTTATTTTCCTTTGGAATGTGTATATAAGAATCACAATACAAAAATCTTAGATGTTTAAGAGAGGGTTTCTTACTACTCCATGCCTCATGTAGATTTTTTTCAAGGAATTCTAATAAGGGTGATATATTTAGTACCTAACATGTAGTCTCGACTACATCTAGCCATATTTCCTATCACAATCCGACACCATGGAGCATGATTCTTATCACTTTTCATTAGTGACTTGCTCATCCTTTCCAAAAACCTAATTTGTTGACGTGTGTATAATGTAGTCTCATTCCTTTCTATATAACACTGCATACATATTTCCTTGATCTCATTCCACCATAATTCCCCACCATTATCTAACCCTAATGCTTCATTTTCTTTTTTCTTTGATACCCCACAAAAGCCTTGAATTATTTAAAATTTTCACACAAATTAAATTCTTCTAGTTGAAACAAATCTACATATTCCTCATGAAATAGTTTATGAATGCCATAGAATACACAAATTTTCCTAGTGATAGAACTGGCACAACTCCAGATGCACTACTATGTACTAACTATAAAATTCCCTTAGCCCTTGTAGAACCTATTGAGAATCTTACTTGATTTTTTACCATGAATACGAATTTCATAGATATCAATATCTATAATGAAATTAGAAACACCTTCAACCATACCTTTATTATCTAGTGCTCAAAGGCCCTTCTCTCTAATATGGTACAGTCCTTGATGAAAGGACATTTTCTTTTCTCTAGGGGCAATAGGAGTTTTGACTCTATTGATGATGCTAGAAATCCATCAACCAAGGAGGTATCCACAATGTCAAGTCCCAATTAGACCTCACATCATTTGGAGTAGTAGCCCCATCCAGAGTACTAGCCTAGATGCCATGTATTGTTGTAGATTTTCATTGGCTAAAAATTCATCACAATAGAGTAATTCAAAAGTATCTTTAGATCAACGAGTGAGTATGCCTTGTGAAATGTTTAACTACCGAAAGTGTCAAGGCCCTTCTATCGAAAGGGGAGAGAAAAGTGACCCTTTAAAGACAAGTAATAGTACTAACCTAGAAAAGTCACACAAGCACATACATAAGAATGAATCTTTAATCAACTAGCGAAATAGTTCACAAGGAAGCAATGATTGTTAAAGAAAATACAACACACATTAAACAAGATAAGTACGAAAGCCCCCAAAATAGTTTTATTTCCTTAGTAAATATGGAAACAACGTACATCACAAACATTCAAACCATAATCTTACAATATTCACGACATATGCATGACAATGTGTTGGCTCAATGAGTTTCTGAATTAAGAAAAAGTTCCAAGATACATCATGACAATGAACACCACTAGCCCCAATAGTGGAGCATTAGAGTAGTCACTTGCTCCTCCAAAACAATTATTTTCCTCTCTAATGCCTGGTAGGAGGAGCCAAGGTGAAAAGTTATTTGCATGTACAATGAGGGTGTATACATAACAAATGGGGTAATCATTCACCTCCCATGTAACTCCTTGACTACCATCATGACTGATTGACTTCTCTATAACATTTTGACTCCCATATGACTTTTCACGTTACCTAGATGCCTCTTGGAATTCCAATTTACATTAAATTTTCCAATATAGAATTTACATAATCCATAAATGATGTGGCAGAGCATGACTCATGACATGACATGACATTGATGCCATGGATTGCATGATGACATGGCAATGTCAAGCCACTCTTTGCTACAGATTTGTCTTCAATAAGAGATGTGAAATTCTTCATATTCATGATAGATATGCTTTGTTCTTCAGATCTTCCCTCCAAAGGGTTGTGAATCAGATGGAGAATTCATGCAGTTTTGATCTTTGATCTTTTGTTGTAATCTGGTGTTCCTTGGTCTCCTCGCTTGATGATCATCTTATCTCTTTACTTACACACAAATCTTCTAGCAAGGTCCTCCTTTCCTTTTCCTCTATCATCATTCTGTCATGATAAGACATAGTACATGAAATTGAAAACGATTCATAACAAGTTGACACCAGTCTGAGAAACCCCTAACCTAGATATTTTCATTAGTTCATTCCTTAGGGCTGGAAACGGTGACTGGTTGAGTGATTGGATAAGGGGATTTTGCAGTTCCAAAGGCCAAGGTTCTTGATTGTTGCTTGAGACTACGCAATGTGTAGTTCAAGATGGTCAGTTTCAAGAGATTAGGCAATTGAGAGAGTTATGAGCTCCAAGCAAGGGCTTGAGGCTTGAATATTCCCACTGCGGAGTTCTAGAAGGATATAGGCCAAGGCACTACATAGTTGAGGGATGCAACGACTCAGTCTCAAGGCTTGAGCCTTGAGACTATGTAATGTGCAATTGAGGAAGGCCTAGGCAGAGGGATTGTGTTGTTGATGGGTTCAAGGGCTTAGGTTGGAGGCTTGAGCCTTGAGGTTTATGTTTGCATAGTTCTAGGAGATAGGTAGACCATGTCATTTAACAGTTATGTAGTTCAAGAGCTCAAGGCTAAGGCTTTAGGATTGAGACTATGTAATGCACAGTTCAAGCTTCGCTGGGCAGAAATTTTGTGTAGTTCTGGAGCTCAAGGGTTGGGTTGGAGCACTGAGATTGTGTAGTGCACAATTCTGGAAGGAAAAGACAACGCATCATGTAGTTATAAGGGACAGGGGTTTTGTTTGAGGGATGATACTATGCAATATGTAGTTCAGGCTAGGCAGAATGAGGTTGAGTGGCCTCGTCGAATTTCTCATTGGATAAATTGTTGGATCAATGAGTTGAAGATGGGTAAAAAAGAGAATCTAAGCATGATCACACACTTATATCACTTGAAGATATGCCAAGGAACAACCAGAATGTATGAACAACATACCTTCCTCAATGCAACAACTTTGTGACAACTCCTATTAAGTGCGACACTAAAGATACACTTTGTGATGACAATGGTGACACTTGTGAAACAATGCTAAAATTTATGGGAATGAGTGCGATATATGTTTACATTATAGGAACAACTCATTATCATAAATATTACCACTTGAGACAAACAAAAAATCCACTTTACGCGATGAGTGACACTTCCCACGCCAGAAGACGATATATGTGATATGGAAAGAAAAATGTGAATGGCACTTGCAATACATGAACAATGGTGAGAGAGACACATGTGAGAGAGAACATAACATGACGAATAAACTAATTAAAGTGAAAGAAAGAAAAAGAGACAGTAAAAAATATGAAAGTGGCACTCACGAAAATGAAGGGGCTTAGAATTGACAGTTTCAAAAATCACCAAAATAAAACTACAAATGCAACTGAAAGTGAGATACTATCAATAATAATGTGCACTAACTATTGAAGTAGGTTGGGCATGGCATAAAAATTGTCTCAACGAACTGTAATAGGTCTTTTCAACCTTGTGTAAAATAATGCATTCATGAATTGATTACGGGTTGAGAATGTGTGAGCGGGTGACTTTGAAACTCTCAATCATAGAAGTGTTTCTGGGAAAACTAGTGTCTATTCGATCTGCTAGTCCCACTAAGATGGGTAGCTATCTTAGAAACAAAAAATTCAAAGTAACTTGTGTTTTCCTTTATGGAAGATAGATAAGAGAGAAAAAGAGAGCACCAACCTTAATCTTTCGCTTGGCCCCTTGCTTGTTTCCCCTCTCCTTTGATAGAGCTTGCCACTTCTTTCTCACTTGTCCCACTTAAAAGAACACCTTTAGAGTCAAAGCAACAAGAAACCATCAAAGCATAGAGATCTATGATACCATAAACAATGTAGAATCAAAAGTACATTAACCATACAAATGTATACACAAATACAAGATTCATAAACACACAAGTATATGGAGGAAAACTCAAATAAATTTATTAATAGTAGAAGTAGAAGAGAGGACTACAACCTAGCTGACTGATCTAGCATCATCCTCCCAGCATGAAAGCCCTCTTCACCTCATGAAAAGAAATATCACCCAACAATACAATATCTCAAAGAGAAACCAACAACACTTCCTTACAGATTACAAAATTCCAGCCTTTAGATCACTGTGATGAGGGATCCATATATAGATATTTGGAGGGGGGTGAGTCAGCTTCTGGGCTTTTGATTAGTGTCATTTCACTGATATTTCTTGGTTCCACTTGGAGATTTCATGATCTCTTACTCATCCCTGGGCGAATTTAGAGAGGCAAGTGTCATATGAGAAGTTTCTAGAAGATTCTCTGGGTTTCCACTTAGCAAGTTGTCTCTATCATTTGTCTACTCTCACCCATAACACCCTATAAAAGGCCTTTTCAGTATGCATCACACCCCCCGTGTGTAATAGGTGAGATGCATCACACTTTGACCAAGGAGCAGTCTGTATGGGTCAGTTTTGACCAATTCTGATTAGTTTTTCAGGTGGAACTTCTGGGAAATGATGTAATCAGTTGACCTTGATCCTTTAGGGTATGAAAGAACACTTTTAGGGGTTTAAGAGCCCTTGGTTTATCGACATATGTGATTTGGGTTGCAGTGCCCAAACATGTCTATAACAGTTGCCCCCTAAAGCATGAGGTCTTAAATCTTCTAATGTCGGGTGAAATGCTTTATCATGAGGATTCGAGGTTTTTCGAACTGGAAGGTGACCTGTAATAAGATAGAATACAATACATTATCTTCATATTATTTTCATGATCTAGCTGAGGTGGGCATTCCCATGCTCAACCTTATAAATTTACTTTCATGTACATAGGACAGACAATCATCTGTTGTTGCACACTGGCGAGTCTTGTAAAGCCATCATCCCTTAGCTTGGATGATCATCTGTGCAGCTATGGAGTACATTTGATGCCTTTATTTGTAGCCTGGATGGATGAAATTAGATCTGGGGTCTTCAAACTCGTTCAATCTTCACCCGATGTACAAGTTGATCCATGTGAAAAGATGTTCTGAAGTCGAACATGGAAAGACATCGCCTGATTACTAGCCAATGATGTAAGCTATTAACAGGTGTGAGAGGAATCACTGATAATGATAATGACCCTCAAGGTACTATAGTACAATTCACATGGTGTGAATATATGAGTCGATTTCAAACACCATGAAAAATCTTTTGGTCGAAGGCCATTGATGTAAACTTGTCACCAGAAGTGAGAAACTCGCCATTGAGGCATGCAAGCTTCAAAGTACTGAAAGGGTTGTTCCTAAGTCAACTTCTTGGATAATGAGCTAATATCAACAAGAAGTGACCCATCATAGGAGGGCCTTAATGAATCCCACATCTACGACATGAAATTAAGCAAATGATTTTGTGGAGGTGAAAACAGTATGATGATATAAGGTTCAAGATTGGTGGTCATGAAAAATGGAGAGTGAAGGTATTGCAGTGGATGAGGCATTAGCTGGGTTGGTCAATTCTCTGAGCAACTTCTCTTGAACATATTGGCGACACTGAAATGGATTGGTAGCATCAACCCCAAAAATGGATGGTACAGAGGACCAATGGTGATGTGACCAGTGAACAGCATAACCCAACCTGACTGAATCATGGTGATGGAGTGAAAGTGTCATGTTCAAGAGCGACCTGCTACCAATGAAGTTCTTCAAGTTTTCTTCCCTTTTTCCCCAGTCATTGCTGACCAATACCTCTTTATTTTTGTCAAGCTTGAGGAGGATAACATATGCTTGTTCTATAATTTGTCCTTCGGGCAAACCTGTCGCTATATTTTAGTGAGCCAAGCGACAGTGAAACTCACTCTTGTCCAGGTGGACAAGTTTGTCGCTATTGTTTTGACGAGTTTAACGACAAAGATAACTCAGTCCTTTTCATGTTTAGAGAGTTTAAAAAGGGACGAAAAGGAAACTCCAATAGTCCTTTTTTGTGGTATAATCCCTTAAGTCTAAAAAAGTATAAAATAATATGAAAGGGATGACTTTTCGATAGTTTTAGTAAGCCGAAAACGACAAGTGCTCGATATTTTTGTGGAATGATCCCTTAGGTCCAAAAAGATTAAAATGTAGAGGAGGGATGGTGCTTCCCTTTACTTTAACAAACTCGGAAGGCCATTAGCTCGACAATCTTTTCATATTTTATGAGTCTAAAAAGAGCTTAAAAGAGACTGATTTTGGAGGAACGAGAGATGTTTTCAAGTAGCAACTGGTTCTAGGTAAGTTTGGAACTTCTCAGTCATGGTAGTGTAAGGAGGGTGGCTAACAGAATCACTCTTTGCAACTGTTCCTCAAAAGGGTAAACAATCAAGTGGAGGCATATCATCAGCCAAAAGAGTGGAGGTGACGGTAAGAACATGACCAAGGCTAAAAACGTTGATAGCAATGCAATCACGAAGATTATTTACCGAGGGTGGATTCATTTTTTAATGAGCTTGAATCTTTAGAAACTATGCTTAGTGCTAGGTTTATTATTTAATGAGCTTGAACTTTGCAGAAACATTTCTCGTTGCTCGGTTTATTTTTTCATGAGCTTGAACTTTGCAGAAACATTGCTTGCTGCTCGGTTTATTTTTTAACGAGATTGAACTTTGTAGAAACATTGCTCGCTACTCGATTTATTTTTTAATGAGTTTGAACTTTGCGGAAACATTTCTCACTCCAGTCGTCTTTAAAGATGTCTCTTATTAGAAGTTTCATTTTCTAATGATCTTTCCCCATGCGAAACTTTGCTCAGTGCCTTTTGTATGTAGGCTAGAAACGACCAACTACAGGACTAAGAGTTAATGAACTTCTTAAGTTAGGTAGGATAGTTTCCTACAAAACATTTCCTTGCTTTGTTGGGGCCACCGACAAAGGTGAATGGTGGATCAAACCAATCACCTAACCAAAGAAGTTGAACTAATAGTTAGGCTAAAATACAACGAGTTTAGAGTTACGCTGCTTGCTTTTCACTTGCGTAAAAATGGTTTGGGTGCCCCCAGGTATAAAGAAAAGTAGAGTTTCCAGGTTACCATACGGAAGTTCTTGCATCTAAGCAAGATTGTTTCATCTGCAGAGCAGACAAAATGCTTCCTTGGGGTTGTCCATCGAAATAGACAAAGGTGAATGGTGTGGGTTAGCACTTCCAATCACATAACCTTCGAGGAGATCCTGTTTCAGACTGATCCCATATCCTACACAGATGGGTGTTTCAGACCAATCATATAACCTACGACAAGGAAATCCTAACCCAGACTGATCCCATATCCTACACGGACGGGTGTTTTAGACTGGTCATATATCCTACGAGGAAATCTATCTCTTCATCTGGGTTTTCCTACCGAAGCAGACCAGGGTGTATGCCCCCTAAGTTTCGTCACATTCACCGAATTACTCGTGGTAATTAAGTGGATGAACTGGAGGTTGAAGAGATAGTCCTTGTGCAAAGAGACCATTTAGGGATGGGTTTTGACTTGTAGTCGTGTTTGAACCAGGAAACGAAAGTTGGTCAACAAGTTGTACCATTCTACCTTCATACGAGAAACACATCACTCGAAAGAGTGAGGAAACAATAGCTTCCATGATGTAAATGTAGTCACACCCAAGGAGTAGATTGTAATCTAGTGGCCCTTGGACTACATCACGTTCAAATGAACAATTTTCCTTATCAAAGTTATAGGCAAATTTGGAAGGATCCCTAACGGTCAACTGGTTCCTTTATTGAAGCTTGACAAATTTTGATTCTCAGGTAGAAGCGATGGCGAACCAAGCGCTTTCCAAGCAGTTGAGGAAAGGATACTCCCAAAAGCCCCTTCATCTATGATAGTGCTAGCCATGATCATTCTGTAAACTTGTACTATGATTCAGAATGGTACATTAGATGGAAGGTGGTGTCCCGCTAATAGCTTCCAATAAAAGGAAATGACTAGATTGCTTGGAGGAGGGATCGAATAAATGGCCGGATGAATCTCTTGAAATGAGGAAATTTCTTCTTGTGGTAAAGGAACGGGTAGATTTCCCCATGTTGATCAGACTTTGTGTTAACAAAAAGAATTTGAATGGTATCATTCTCATTCTCTTTGGAGACTGTATCATCTGAAGGTGGACCTTTTGAAGACAAGATTGGGTCGACTTCCGTCTCGACCTGTTGACTTTGGTCCAGTGTGGACTCAGAGGGTTTATCTTCAATGATAGGCATGTCGATCAACAAGAGAGGTATGTCAGTCAGATTTTCAACTAGCTATGGACTTGGCAAGAGTTTTTTGTATCTAGGCAGAGGTCTCTACAGTGAAGCAGGATGGTTATCCAAGACACTTTTAGCTTCGTCCAGAAAAGGACAATGGTGAAGGGCATGATCACCTTCACACAACCTACAAGGAAATCTAGATCTTCCTTTTTGTCCATTGACTTCATTTTCACTAGTCAATGGTGTACTCTCAACATGATCGACAGAGGTTGATGACACCGGATTGTGCAAGCTCGGAGACTAGTCTCTCAAGATCTATGGGATTCAAGGACAATCTCGATGATAGTGCTTACATTTGAAAATTATGCATGGAGATTTGGGTTCAGAAGGTGCGGTGTGTGGATTTTCACCGGATGATGCATGTTTGCCCCCTTGCGTGACTGGCTTCTTCTTCTTCTTCTCCTTCCCTTTCTTCTTCTTCTCAGTTACTTGGTTTTTAGTATCACTAGTTTCACCAAGTGAAGAGGAAGAAGGAGAGGGAGAAAAAAAAGAAGTAGAAGGTGAGGGAATAACTCCAGTATCATCTGGTTTCTGATTTGATTTATGAGGAATTAAATTGTTTTGAATGATAGAGGTCGAGAATAGCCATACTAGCAAGCCAATTGTGAGTCCTCGAAGAGACAATGTAGCCATATAAGGAGCACCAATATCTCCCAAAGAGGAGAAAGGACTAGGATTTCCTCCAAGGGGAAATCCTTGATTGGTGGACTCCATCACCTCGACCTAAGATCAACGAAGGAACAAGGATCTTATTCCAAATTAAATGAATTTTATGATGCTTTGACACAACTTGCTTTTTAAATTTTTAAGAGTTGAGAAAAAGCTAAAGGTGACTCTAGTCGCCTTCAATTTTTAATGAGCATGAAATGACAAGTGCTTAGATGGACCTTTTCTTTTGGGGAGTCAAAAAGGAGCGAAAGTGACTACTCTGGAAGTCTAGACAGAGGGATTACCAAACCAATCACAAAACTGCAATATACACCTTGGTGGTAAATTAAAGGGAAATTACCAAGGACTTTACATACGGCAGTCAATCTTCCCAAATGTTGTGTTCAGTGCATTGTGATTGATAGGGTAACAAACACCGCTTCCTAAGGATAAAGGATATCAACCTATTGTGGTTTCCCAACATATACTCAATGGTATGGGTAGCACAAGTCTGTACTGGCACTTGTCATATGAAAGAGGAGGAATCACCCAACCTTTGATGAAAATGATAGTTACCTAGTTTTACGACGTCAGAATATGTCTCTAGCCTAGACTTCTAGATGTTGTGCGTTAGGTTCCAAAGTGTTTTTATGTTCATTGAGGTTTATTTTATAGTTGATCTTTCCTAGAAGTTTTCCTTTCAAGGTTCACCGCATGATGTAGATGTAAAATTCCTAAATATGCAATCTAAAATGATAAAAAATTGTTTGTTTTCTTTTAGCAATGAAAATCCTAGCTACTAACGAAAGAAAAGTATGATTCTTTCAACTGAGAGCAAAGAGCACACACTAAATGCACTTTTCCTAAATCATTTTCCACATGTAGTCTAAATGCAAATGCAGATGCATGTATTTGTTTTTCAACTTCCTTAATGTGTGAATGCCAAAAAGGAAAACTAAGTACATATATGAACCATTTTCTTCAAAGCGACACTTTTAACAATTTCTTTTCAAAATGAAAGGAAGACTAAGACGACACTTTCAATTTCGAACGGGAAACTACTTTCAACACTTCAAATGTTGATAATTCAGATCAAATACAATGGAAAAAGTACAATCGACTATCTAAAAGAGGAATACTTTACGACATTCTTTTTATTGACTCAAAACGACAGTGATGACACTTTCGAATCAAAAGACGACAGTTCAATTAAGGTACTTTTTGAAAAGGAGGACTGTAAATGATGAAAAATACATAAAAAAACATTCACAATTCCTAATCAATGGAGGCTGAATAATGTAAAGGAAGAAGGGTTCAATAATGATATACTGATCATAGGCAGCAAAACTACTGAATAGAGCTGAAAACAATGAAGAAAAAACCAAATTCCAAAGAGGGAAATAGTCTCATTCAATCATTGCACCTGTCCTTAAGGGAAACAGGGATGCATCTCACCTGCAGCACACGGGAGCTGCAATTCATCCAGATTGCCAATGAGAGACAGTGCGATGGTCCAAAGAATGAAACTAAGCTTGGTTTTCACTCACAATTTGTAGCTAAGTTCAGTGATTTAGGCCGAGCTTATGATGGACAGTAAACACAAAGTATAGGGGTATGATCTTAGGAGGTTATTGAGCTACCACCAGGGAACGTAAGATGTTTGCAACTCAGATGTTCAGTTCATAAACCAACACAGAGATTGACTGAAGCAGCGTTGATCTACTTTGCAGTTGCATAGCAAAAGCAGTTTGAAGGTTAGCTGGCTTAACTTCAGGCTCCATCTACAGTTTATAAAGCAAACAACAGTAACAAACAAACAAACTATTCACTTCCCAGTGGAGTCGCCATTTTTTTTCGAGGAAAACTAGTGTCTATTTAGATCTTCTAGTCCCACTAAGATGGGTAGCTATCTTAGAAACAAACAATTGAAAGTAACTTGTGTTTTCCTTTATGGAAGATAGATAAGGGAGAAGCAAGAGAGCAACAAACTTAATCTTTCACTTGGCTCCTTGCTTATTTCCTCTCTCCTTTGATAGAGCTTGTCACTTCTTTCTCACTTTTCCCACTTCAAAGAAAACCTGTAGAAGAAAAGCAACAAGAAACCATCAAAGCATAGAGATCTATGATACCATAAATAATGTAGAATCAGAAGTACATTAACCATACAAATGTATACACAAATACAATATTCATAAACACAAAATTATATGGAGGAAAACTCAAATAACTTTATTGATAGTAGAAGTAGAAGAGAGGATTACAACCCAGTTGTCTGATCCAGCATCATCCTCCCAGCATGAAAGCCCTCTTCACCTCATGAAAAGCAAGATCACCCAAAAAATATAATGTCTCAAAGAGAAACCAACAACACTTCCTTATAGATTACAAAATTCCATCCTTTAGATCTCTGTGATGAGGGATTCATATATAGATATTTGCAGGGGGGTGAGTCAGCTTCCAGGTTTTTGATTAGTGTCATTTCATTGATAGTTATTGGTTCCACTTGGATATTTCATGATCTCTTACTCATCCTTAGGTGAATTCAGAGAGGCAAGTGTCATATGAGAAGTTTCTAGAAGATTCTCCGGGTTTCCACTTAGCAAACTGTCTCTGCCATTTGTCTACTCTTGCCCATTGCACACTATAGAAGCCCTTTTGAGTATGCATCGCACCCCCCATGTGTAATAGGTGAGATGCATCGCACTTTGACCAAGGAGCAGTCTGTATGGGTCAGTTTTGACCAGTTCTAAGTAGTTTTTCAAGTGGAACTTCTAGGAAATGATGTAATCAATTGACCTTGATCCTTTAGGGTATAAAACAAAAATTTTAGGGGTTTAAGAGCCCTTGGTTTATCGACATATGTGATTGGGGTTGCGGTGCCCAAATACGTCTATAACAAGAAGGGATCCCAAAATATTAATAAAGCATCATCGGCCAAGAAGTGACTATGAAACAATCTATTGCAAGATCCCCATAGGATCCAAAACTTTAGTATAGACAAAATTGTGGAGGGTGTTCTCACAACGACAACACTTCGCGACATAGTGGTATAGCTCCAACTTCTTTGCCTCAGTAAATTCTTTATGCAAGTTACAACTCTTTAGGAAGTATTTATTCGTCGTTCAGATTATCATGGCTTCCCCACTTACCCTATGCATGAAAATAGTCCCATTTATTCCTTTTCTCAGTTGAACATAAACATAAGATCAACAATGACATAATGTTTCGAATAAGGAAAAGGGTAATGAAGTTTGCAATATTTAGATTTTAAGAGTGTAGTTTTTCATCTCTTGTGTTGTTACCGGGAAAACTAGTGTCCATTCCGAGTTGCTAGTCCCACTAAGACGGGTAGCTATCTTAGAAACAAACAAACTAAAGTTGTGTTTTCCTTTAGCTCCTTGCTTGTTTCCTCCCTCCTTTGATAGAGATTTGCCACTCCTTCCTCACTTGTCTCACTTCAAAGAAACACATGTAGAGTCAAAGTAGCATAATACCATCAAAGCATAGAGATCTATAACCATAAACAATATAGGATCAGATATATGTTAACCATACAAATGCATATACCAATACAAGATTCAGAAATATACAAGAATATGGAGGAAAACTCAAATACCTTTATTGATAGAAGTAGTAGAAGAGAGGATTACAACCTAGTGGTCTGCCCCAGTGCCATCATCCTAGCATGAAAGCCCTCTTCACCTCATGAAAATCTAGATCACCCAACACTGTGATGTTTCACAGAGAAAACAATAGCACTTCCTTACAAAATACAAAATTCTAGCCTCTAGATCTCTAAGATGAGGGATCCATATATAGATATTTGCAGGTGGGTGAGTTAGCTTCTGGGATTTTGATTAGTTTCATTTCTCTGATAGTTCTTGGTTCCGCTTGGAGATTTCATGATCTCTTATTAATCCTTGGGCAAATTCAGAGAGGCAAGTGTCAAATGAGCAGTTTCTAGAAGATTGTCTCGGTTTCCACCTAACAAACTTCCTTTTCCATTTGTCTGCTCTCGCTCATCGCACCCTACAGAAGGGATTTTCAGTATGCATCGCATCCTCTATGTGTAACAAGTGAGATGCATTGCACCCTCAACATGGAGCAGTGTGTATGGTCCAATTTTGACCAGTTCTAAGCATTTTTTCAGGGAGAACTTTTGGGAAATGATGTAATCAGCTGACCTTGTTCCTTTAGGGTATGAAACAACACTTTTAGGGGCTTAGATTCCCCATGTTTATGGACATATGTGATTGGGGTTGCAGTGCCCAAATATTTCTATAACAGTTTCCCCTTAAAGCATGAGGCCATAAATCTTCTGATGTTGGGTGAAATGCTTTATCATGAGGATCCGAGGTTTTTTGAACTGGAAGGTGACCTGTAATAAGATACAATACAATACATTATCTTCATAACATTTTTATGATCTAGCTGAGGTGGAAATTCCCATGCTAAACTTTATAAATTCATTTTCATGTACATAGGACAAACAACCATCTATGTGGTAGACTGATGATTTTGGTATAGCCATCATACCTTAGCTTGGATGACTATCTGTGCAGCTATTATGTACATTTGATGTCTTTATTTTCTTGAATATATCATAGCGTGGATGGATGAAACTAGATCTGGGGTGTTCAAACTCATTCAATCTTTGCTCGAAGTACAAGTCAATCCATGTGAAAAGATGTTTTGATGTCGAACATGGAAAGACATCGCCTGATTACCAGCAAATGATGTAAGCTGTTAACAGGCGCGAGAGGAATCACTGATAATGACGATGATCCTCAAGGTACTGTAGTACAATTCACGTGGTGTGAATACATAAGTTGATGTCGAACACCACGTAAGATATTTCGGTCGAAGGCCATTGATGTATACCTGTCGTCGAAAGTGAGAAACTTGCCATTGAGGCATGCAAGCTTCAAAGTACTGAAAGGGTTCTTGTTTAGTCAATTTTAGTGTTCCTAAATTGATGTCATTAATTGTCAACCCGGGGCTCGTAAGCTGATGAAGTGAAGGTGTACTATATGTACTTAAGCAACCTCTTAGAGCTTTTTGTCGTTTGGGGTGTTGTTTGTGGTTAATTTATCCTCCTAAGATGGAGTGATGTATTTATAAACAGATGAGTGATGGTGTGTGTAAGGTGAATTCTAGATGAGTGAAGGTGTGTGATTAGTGGTTTCTAACTACTTGCTGAAAAGGAAAACTTGAAGGAAATAAATGAATTAAAATGAACTGAAAGCAAAGAACCACTTTCTAATGGCATTAGACACCATTCATGCTGCTGCAAATAAAAGGTAAGAAAATCACTTAAAAGACCAATGATAATGTTTATCTCTTCCTAACTCTCTGCCTCTAACACATAGTACTGTGTAAGACACGATTAGGAAGTAGCTAAAGATAAGTCTAAGAAATGATAAAAATGAGAAAAATCTACTTTGAAGACTAGTTATAATGTTTTGCTCTTTCTAACTCTCTGCCTCTAGCACATAGTATTGTGTAAAGCACGATTAGAAAGTAGTTAAAGAGTAGTCTAAAAAGTACCCAAAGTCAGCTGCAAGTTATTAGTATTCTGATCTCAAAAAGATAAACAATTTATAATAAGGAGACCATTCATGTGTTCGCAAGTAGATTTGAGAAATAAAGCTAAAAATCAGCTAAGAGAATAAAGTAAAGGCAGCAACTTTGAATCTGTCAACTGAAACTACCACTAGATATAAAGCAAATACATAACACACAATCAATCCCGGGTTAAAAACCTGCAAAAGAACAATGCTGATCAGCTCAAAATAAAGGCTGGAAATGAAATAACATAAAGGTGAATTACACTATACATGTATCAAGAAAAAGAAATGCTGAACATAAAATACTGTACAAGGCTAACATGAACAGGGGCCCTCCATTCATATAACCCAAGAAGACTCAAGGTATTGACAGCTTCAAAACAGCACTGCTTCTATTACTCCATATGCAGAAAATCACAATCTAGAGTGCTAGAACAACACTATTAAAACAGAGTCTTGAAATGCACTAAAATTGTAACAGGTTCATAAAAACACAACAATAGTAAAGTTAAATAAGCGTACGCATACGCAAAATTTTATAGGCATCTGAAAGATAGCCTAATGCGTATAGCTAAAATTGGAAAATAACTTACTGTCATGCGTAATAAAGGTTTCATTAACACGTCATAAGCTTGCGTGGATAGCTGAAGGTGCTGGTCGTTATGGGCATTGAATCCAGAGTTGGATTATGTCTCCCACAACCTGCGTAATCACGGACAAGTCACCGTTTGAACTAACGTGACCCAACAGCTTACGCATCACCGTTAAGCTGCCTTTGTTGACCGTAACTTGCCCCCTTTTGACCAGAGGTGCAGATGACGTGGATGGCTGAACCAATAGCACAGGAACCTCGAGCACCTTGATTCCTAAGTGCCCATGTGGCTCATTTGGCAAAATGGCACGTGGAACCTTGAGATTAACAAAAAGGCTGTGGAATCACCAGATAGCTGCGGAATCAGCAGATGGCTGCAGAATCGGCAGAGGGCTGCGGAATGCCTGTAAATATGTTAAAATCTAAACAAAACAGTCACACATTAGCAAAGCTCACTTGATCATGCTTAATGACATCTAATGTAATGATCTGGGTGGTTTTACATTGAAAAGGAGGCAAAAGAGAGAGGTAAGTGATGAAAAACAGTAGGTAATAATGGATGGTGAGGTGTAAGTTAGAGGCTCTACACTTCCATGCCAAGGAAGTAATGCATGAGACCCATGTCTTTCATCTCAATTTATTTTGCAAGGTCCTCCTTGCAAGACATGATCAAATTATCATCACCAGTTAATATGAGATCATCAACATAAAGTACGATGATCAACAACTTACCTTTCACCACGATGTGGTACAGGTTTGCATTCGCTTCACTCTTTGTGAAGCCCAACCTGGTGAAGTAGTTGTCTATCCTGGTGTACCAAGCACGAGGTGCTTGCTTAAGCTCGTACAACGCTCTCTTGAGTCGGCACACATGCGACTCACGAATGAAGGTCTCAAAACCTTCTGGCTACTCTATGTACACCTCTTCCTCACTATGGCCATTGAGGAATACAGTCTTCACATCCATCTGATGGATCTTCCAACCCATCTGTGCTGATAGTGCCAACATAGATCTGATAGATGAGTACCTTGCGACAGGAGCAAAAGTCTCATCATAATCAATCCCCCCAACCTGTGAAAAGCCACAGGAAACAAATCTTGCCTTATGCTTCTCCACACTACCATCAACAGCTTGCTTTACCTTGTAAATCCAATGGGAACTCACAACTGACTTGTTCTTTAGTCTCAGAACCATGTCCCAAACACTGTTACAAACTATGGAGTCATACTCCACCATAGAATCAACCCAAATTGGCTACTGCACTGCTTCCTTAAAGGAAGATGGCTCGGTCTCAACACATTCCCCAACAAGGTCGATTTATCTAGTGTACCTCTTAGGTGAACTCCTCTGTCTGCATTGAGAAGATGGTGCTTCCACATTTTCTCTCGCATCCTCCAACAATCTATCAGCTTCTCTTATGCGCTTCTATCCATATCTGGAAGACTCTGCTTGAGTGGATGTCTCCACTCCTGGAACCTCTGCATGCGGCTACTTTGCATCAGCCTGAGGCTCCTCCTCCTTAAGAACCAACAGTTCCTCCACAGCTTGTAATTGGAGCTCCCTCTCAATGGAAACTCACATGGCCTTTTTCTCATCAAACTTGAGATCTCTGTGAACCACTATCCTTCGACTGGTAGGCAAGTACACATGATAGTTTTGAGGTGTATCAATGTACCCCACAAATATCCCCAAATTTGTCGGCTCAAGCTTCTTCCGTGCATCCTTTGTCACATGGCAATATACCGATGAGCCAAAGATCTTGAAGTGACCCACATCTATTCTCTTACCGAAGAAAGCTTCCTCTGGTGTCTTCATCCCAAGTATGCAATGCAAGCTTCTATTCTGCAAATAGACCATTGTGTCACATGCCTCAGCCCACAAGTGAAGTGGTAGGCCTTACAATAGTTCTATTCTTCCTCTCGACCACTCCATTCTACTGTGGGTTATGAGGTGAAGTCAAATCTTGTTTAATTCCTTCCGCTGCATAGAAGTCCTTAAACTCTTGAGAGACATATTCTCCACTGTTGTCACTTCTCAAGGCCTTGATCTTCTTCCCTAACTCTTTCTCGACGAAAGCTTTGAACTCACAAAATTTTGTGAAAGTTTGGTCCTTCTTCTACATGAAATAAATCCAGCATTTACGAGAATAGTCATAAATGAAAATCACATAATACCTTTGCTTCATTGTGGATGCTGTCGAGAATGGTCCACACAAATCAATATGAACTTGCTCTAAGATAGCCTTTGCTCAACTGTCTCAATCATGAAAGGAAGACTTGGTGTACTTTCCCAAGGTACAACCTTTGCATGTGTCAAATTGCTCAAGTTTACCTTTAGGAAGTCCTGTATATATCTGTTGCATTATCTTCAAAGCCCCATGATGCAAATGTCCCAATTTCCCGTGCCACAACTTGCAAATGTCTTTGCTTTGCACCAATTCTTCTTTCGTACTCAATGCTGCACAATCATATACCTCTAGTTTATAGAGATTCTTCATCCAAATCTGTATCCTCTTGGTCTGAACCATGTCTATGTGTCTTAGGAACACCTTTCCTTTACTGAAGACAACATCATAGCCTTTGTCCTGCAACATCACGACTGATACCAACTTCTTATTTAGTCTAGACACATACATCACATCTGTTAAGGCGAGAGGAGCTCCATGATCCCTCTAAAAAGCAACCATGCCCACTCCTGAAACACTATACCTTCCGTCGTTACCCATCTCTATGCACATCTTGAGGTCTTTCTCCTCCAAGGAACTGAATAATTTTTTATCATCGATCATGTGGAATGAGGCTCCAGTGTCAAGATACTAGACACAACCCATCATCGATGACGCCATGCATGAGATGAGGATAAATTCCATTTCGAACTAAGAGGCTAATGCCTCACCTTCCAATCCTTTCGAGGATCCCTTCTTGGACTTCTTCGATGGGAAATTAGTTGCATAATGTCCCATCTTGTGAAAATTAAAGCATCTTACTTTAGACATGTCACTCTTCTTCCCTCCATGAGAAGAATTCAATTTGAAATGGGAAGCTTTCCCCTTCCCTTTCCTTGCCCTACTTGCTAAGGCCAGATTTTCTTCATCATCATTCTTGGATGAGGAACCATCTTGTGTGCTCCTCCTAATCTCCTCCTACATAAGATCCAACCACAATCATTCCCAATCCGACAGTTTCTCCCTTCCATTCACAGGGTCCTCGTAGCTATTCCAACTCTTTGGAAGGCCAAGGAGAGCGAGGGTCACCATATCCTCATCGACAATAGTTATTCCCACACTGCCTAGCTCATCTCTATAGGTGGTGAGCTTGTTCAGATATGTGTAAATAGTATCACCCTTCTCCATCTTGATTCTTTGAAGCTTATCCTTGAGTGCCAATTTCCTTTGGTCACTACTGTTCTAGTAGAGGTCCTTCTATGTCTACCACATTGAAAATGGAGTATCCTTCCCATGGAGGCTTGAGACAATATGGTCTCGAACTCCCTCAAGGATGATCCGTCTTGCCTTTGCCACACACTTATTCAACTCAGCCAACTCTTGTGCATTAATTGAAGTTGGCTTTGGGATTTCTTGATCAATGAATTCCTTCAAGCCATTGTTGTCTAATACAACCTCCATTTTATATTTCCATGCTATGTAATTCAAGCTACCTTCCGAGGCATATCGAGTTTTAAGCCATAGAATTCCATTGACCAACCTTGAAGTGTGATATGAATTCGATTTTCATCTGCAACCTCGAACTTCAAAGTTTGAATTCTCTTCTCTCTATACTGTTCACAGCTCTGATACCATGTAGAAAATCTGTGTAGGTTAACTCGATAATGCAATATAAATCAAAGCAGAATTCTATAACCTACTTCTACTATCAATTTGTGGAAGCTTAAAGATTGAGCTGAGCAATATAATCAGAAGAAGAAGAATCAATGGCACAATATACATGAAAATAATTTTGGGAAGCCTCAGCTAAAAACCACACACTATTGTATTATCATACATGGTGGAAATACATAGGAATTATACAAAGTCTTAGCTCTCACAGCTAGCTAGCTCTCATTACAATTCTCATAGATTCTCATGGGCAATCTTGGCTTCTCTCTAGCCTTCCTCTCTACCATCCAAGCTCCTATTTCCTTGTGCTATTCCTTATGGATGATTCCCAGTTATCAAGTGGAAAACCCTTCCTCCAAAACTGCGCAATCCTCAAGGATTTATCCTTGACTGCATGCATGAATTTTCTCCATGAGAAAACACATGCAATTGATAGTACACTATCCTTGAACATTAATCTCAACTGGTTCTTTCTCAGAATAGACATGCATGAGTTTTCTCCATGAGAAAACACATGCAATTGATAGTACACTATCCTTGAACATTAATCTCAACCGGTTCTTTCTCAGAATAGACATGCATGAGTTTCTAATGAGGGAATATATAGTTAAGTGGAGTAGCACTAGTTGAATGCATTAATGCATCAGCTGACTGTTAACTCACTATTAGTTCTTCAAACAGTTTGGAACTAATTTAACTGGACTTAACTCAGTAAACTAAGTAAATCGAGTTAACTAATTACAACTCAAATATAACTCAATCTTATCTCCTTAATTTAAGGGATAACTCTTACATGACTTTAGAAAGACTTCTAACTTGAATTTCTCCAACTAATTAATTTAAAATAAATAAATTAATTATTTCCAAGTAGTTGTTAATACTAAATTCAATTTTAGTTCACAATTTAATTCAAGGACAAATTAAATTGGAATATTCTTGTTTCCATATTTCAACGTTTATCACTGCCATGTGTTATCCTCTGGAGGCACCACATCATCTTGTTGACATTAGATTGCTAATATGTCATTATCACTATGCTAATGAGCCACATTTCAATCAACAATAGGTCTGCATCATTATCCAACATAACTCTGCTACGTCTCATCACCAGGTTGGTCCTAACAGGGACATTAAACATTGTGCAACTTTTCCTTCATTCGATTGTTGACTCGTTGGAGGTATTGATGATCAACTCGAAACATGCATGCCATTTAAAAATGCTAAATGGTGCACATATTTGCACGCCTGAGGTCATTGATCTACTCTATTAATGGTGGATATGCTCCAAACTTGTGCACTAGTTAGCAAATTAAAGTTGATGGGTTCATGTCCCATAGTGTCGATCCCTCAATTAATATTGAAATTTTAAACAGCCATAGCTTCTCATTTGGAGGAGTTTTTCTGAGAAGGATATACCATTGGAAAGGTATCAATGAATTTTATGCAACCATGTTTGTTTGTAGGATATTTTTATCATCACAATTTCATCACAAAATTAAATCAATTCAAGAACACATATCTTCATGTGATGATACCTTGTGAAAGATTCAATTGTCATATCACTTCATAAAGAGTCCTACTACTTCTTCGATCATCAGAGATGGTGCTACTACTATTGTCTCATACGTCTCCTTTGACATCAATTATAACACTATGTTCAACAATTTCCCACTTTGTCAATGATGGCAACATCACTAGACATCAATGGTCATTGATGTCAAACAAATCAAGAACTCCTCCTATGTAAGTGTAACATTTGCAACCTCTTCCTGCTCAAGTTTAAATGCAACGTATGCAATCTCTCCTTATTCAAACACCTTTTTTTTCCAATTCTAATGTATATCAATGTTTGCAATCTCTACCCCTTTGACATCAATGGAAAAGTTTCATGCATATCTATAGAAAAATTTCTATGTTGATGATCTTATATGAGAATTTATTCTTGGATGATCCTATGGACCTGAATGAACCATGCTTCCTTCCTATTGATATATTATCTCCTCCTAATATTATGCTTCTGCTACTTCTCATGACTATTACTATACTCCCCCTAGCACCACCTTCTATTGTTGTTATACTCCTCTTGAGATACATCATCGACATAGAAGGTCAACTGTGTTAACTAACTAGTTAGTTGTTGTTGTACTCCCCTTAAGTTCATTGTAAAACCAGAAGTAAGGATAGTATCTCCTTGAAAGATAATTTATAAGAAGTCATTAATGAAAGAGAAAGGGAACAAGGACTTTAAAAAATTAGGGACAATGCTTTAGCATCCTTAAAAGCACAATTGGAAGAATACAAAAGAGGTAAATATCTATTCGTGAATTAGTTGGATGAAAAGAAGCAATATTTTTATGAGAAGAATTACAAGCTCATTGAAGAAGAAGAGGAAATTGGTGTCTTAAAGGTTGAGGTAGAAGAGGCAATAAAAAGAGAAGGAATTATGACAATTTATCTTAAAGAAAAATCTAAGGACCTGAATAAACTTGAAATAGAGATTGAATAAGAAATCATCTCCTTGAAATCCCAATTTGAAGAAGTCATTTCATAAAGGGCTGACATTGACAAGATCAACAAAAGATTGAGGAGTTTGCAGGTATTGAATGAAATTCTTAGTTGTCAAAGATATCCAAGTGACAAAACAAGTCTTGGCTATACAGGTAGTTAGTCTTGCAAATTGATGTAAATGAATTTAAGATGTGTAAGAAGAAGATTGGTGGTTTTCTCTTGTATGAGTTTACACATAAAAACTCGTGTCTCCTTGTGATGTGATGGATTCTTGTGTTGTTGATAGCTTATTGATATGTCACTGATATGATGATGCATTGTTATAGTTGATGATATAATTATTATGGTTCATTTCTATATGGTTGTATGACAAAGAAAAGTTGTGAAATTATAAGATTGATATCACACTAAATCACTGCCCCCCTCTCAATGTAACCTTTGGGCCAACGAAGAAATATGCCCCATGCTCAATGGGATGTGAGCATGAGCAAGCTTATTTGGTAAAGGCAAAGCTTGTTCGATATAGACACTCACTAGAATGTGAACACGAGGAATGTTTTTCAGTAAAGACTGCGAGTTGGAGTTATTATGTATGGAGCCAAAGGAATGAAAGAGTAACCATAGATATAAGTATCAATTTAAAGAATTTGTTTTATAAAATGTGGTTTAATTTGATTTTTTATTTATTTATTAATCTCATAAGAATCATATTATTATGATATAAATGAGTTGTAAACTATCCAACATAGATATATGGTGCTAATCGCCAGCAATATTAGAGCATTATCAAAATGGTGATATCAGAGCGATGCAATGGAAGCATAGTGGAGTTGGAGGCCTTAAGGACTATGCCATTGTGGTGACATTGGAACACTCTGATATGAATTTATCACAATGAGATATGCAGTGACATATGTGATATGTATTAGAGAGATCTAGATGAATGCATTGGTTGTGAGACTCCACAAAGACCTTCCTGTGAAAGAGCCTTGCCAAGGAATGGGTTGCTCGAGGGACTAGGAAGGTAGAGAAGGGGATGCCTAAACTTGGAAGGTGTGTGACTGCACAGAAGAGGAAATTTGAATGAATTGGTTTTCAAAGAATCATGATCATACTCATTAGGATCAGAAATGCATTAGGTGAGTCTCAATAAGAAATGAGCTTAGCTTATTCCTTATGGAAGCCTTAAGGAGAAATGAACAACTAGGTAGAAATTTGGTGGAATCCTAGATGATATAGAGGTAAATAGACCATGGATATGAATGCCATTAGTCAAAGTGGAAACTCAGTGCATGGAAGATGTCACTAATGCTATAATTATAAAGGTCATTTTTTTTCTATTCTCTGTTTATAGAACACTGGGGTCATGTTCCTTTAAGGGGTTGGGGTTTGTAACATCCCTCACGTTACACCTAATGTTGTAATGTTATAATTGTGAATATAATGCCAACATGGAAGAACCATGACTCGTTGGACCTCTGATTAAACATATGAAAATTATTATTTAAAAATAATTAGTTAATTAACACAAGTAAGGAAATGACAACCTTACGGATCCTTGGTCTAAGGGAAGCTTACTTTCTCACCTATTTTTCATAAAGCTTCTTTAATTCCTGAAGCCACTTGCTTGCTCACTTGTTTGAAAAGCCTTGATCCATACAAGTTGAATTAAATGTTAAATTTTATTGAAAAACTCCAGAATACAATTGTTTGATAGGTTTAATGAAATACAATTGAGATTGTATTGAAGTTGGAAAATTTCATTAACAATTTAGATGAGATTGGACTGGTTCAATGGAAGGGAAGGTAGTGCCCATTCCCTTTTTCCTCCAAAAAAATCAAAGAGATAGGGAACTTGGATCTGTAGGGAAATAGTGTTGAAAAGCCAATATGTGCTTTGAAGAAATACATCGAGAGGAAATTCAGTTCTCTCTCTAGAACATGCAAAGAGATTCTCTTGGGACATGTAGAAAGGAAAAATTTGTTGCTCTCTCTCTCTCTCTCATAATGCATTGGGATGTAAAGGAATTGTATACATATACATACAATAGAAGAGAAAATGATGTCATTGGATTTATACTGATGTATGAGTAACTTATTGTGTGTGTGAAATAAGGGAACATGACATTATATCTCAGTCGTGCCGACTCATTCAAGATTTCTTATTTGTTTGGTCATACTTTGTTGTAGTCTTGGTAATGATCCTTAGACGAAGGCTTCCTAATCAATTCTAGAAAGAATGAAAGCTATGTAGTATAACATGAATTAATAAGCAACGTTGGATCTAACTCTATGCTTGTGCCCCATAATATCAAGTTGGTGCTTTGTTGATTTTGGTTTCATTACTGTGACTTTGTTTAAGACCATTGAAATCCTTGTGAAATTCTATGTCTCCTATGTAAAGTTCAGTGATTGAACTTAGCTACCAAGTGCTTACCTTTGGCTAATAAACCACTTAGTTCTTTCCAAGTGTTTTCTAACTCGATGATGAACCACCCTCATAGTAGATTCAATCCCTTGTAACTAAGTAACATTCCCCTCTTGATGTTTGGTGAAAGCTTGTGTTTTGAAACTCAGACGGTAAGAAAGCTAATAGTTCTTACTGCCAAAGAGAAGTTGATTAACCACCTAGACAATGAACTTCATCTCTTGATTGTTTGAACAATCCATTGGAGTGAATTTCCCCTCTGCAAGAATCCCCTCATACTCTAGATCAGACTCATGGGTGGTAAACTGTAGGAAAGATTGTAGTGTAGCTAGCCTATGATTGGGTGGAGAGGAGAAGTACCTCCTTTAGTTTCCATATACTTTAACACACTCAAATAAGTATACTGATTTGTGCATATTTTCTCTATGGATGATGGCTATTCTTGTTATGTTGACTGAATGATCTAAGGTCTTATTTCATTCATAATGGAATGCATGAATCATTTTATATTTATGTGTTGGATTGATGGGGCTTGACCTAGATTCAAATTTAACTGTGTCAACCAACAAAACCCTAAATGTTGGCCCTTTCGGAAACAACCTGCGTAGCGCAGGCTAGAGTCTCACCCAAAGTAGTATTGGGGGATGTTAGAACTAGATTTATGCATCTAGAGGCATATGTGATGGTTTTCTAAGGTTCTTAGGATTTAGATCTACCTTCGTGAAGATCTATTCCTTCTGACTGTCAACCACTGTAAGTCTATCCAAATGACCTTTAGATCTTTGTGAAGGTACTTAATTGTAATTATCACACAGAAAGATGATGGGTCTACTAATTCCCCGTAGTAAATGTGTATTTGTTGAAAATAGCAACAAGAAATGCTAAAAATAGCACTGCTATAAATAACAGTTCGGGTACCAGTGTTAGACATAGCAACAAGGAATGAAAAATGGAAGTGCTAAAAATAGCATTCCTATAAATATGATTTCAGAATGGATTCCAATTTTAGTTAGTCCCTGAAGTAAAATTGAGAAGTAAAATTCGAATTTGATCTTAGCAGTTGTTTGTAAAATAATTAATTAATTCAACTTGAGTTAATTAGTTGGAGAAAATCACACATGAAGTCTATGTGGGGACATGCAATAGTTTCTCCATTGATTGAGGAATTTATCCATCAGTTAAAGAGATAAGGATGAGTTGTAATATTGAGTTGTAATTAGTTTGCTTAGTTAACTAAGTCAAGTCCACTTAGATTAGTTCAAACAGTTTGTTGAATTAATTGTGAGTTCAGTTAATTAATGATTGCATGCATGTAACTGTTGCTCTTTAGATAACTGAATATTCTCTCATAAATAACTCATGCATGTTAGTTCAGTCAAAGACCCAGTTGAGATCAAACGAAGGGACAATGTACTATCAGTTGGAGGATTTTTCCTATATAGGAAACTCATCCATGCAGAAGGAATTATTTCCTTCAGGATTGCATAGTTAGATCAAAGGTTAGTGAGTGTGTGAAGAGGCCAATTCACACAGGTGGCAGCACTGGACCCCAAGGAAAACTGCGCAAGGAAATAGGAGGCTTGGAGGGAAGAGGAGAAGGTTTGTGAGAAGACTTTGATTGTCTATGAGTAGAAGTTTAATTGCAAAGAGACCAGGATAGCTTGTGAGCTGATTCTTTTTGTAATATGAACATATTTCCACTTGCATGATAATACAAAGATTGGGGTTTTAAGATGAGGCTTTCCCTGGGTTATTCTTCTGTGTTATGTGTGATTGATTTCTCATTCTTAGTTATATGTGTTCTAATTGATCTTGCTCATATTCGATTAAGCTTTTGCAAAGCTTGTTGTAGAAGTAGATCTTGTATTTTGCTTTAGTATATTGCATAATCTATTGATCTACAGTGGGAATTTATACATGGTATTGGAGCAAAGGTGATCAAGGCGAAGAACAATATACAAGAAGGGAGAAGTTTGAAGTTTGAGGTTTCTGAATATAGAAATCAAGTTCTTATCACATCTCATTTTCACCAATGGCGTTCAACAGTTTAAGACTCGAGTATGCCCTTGATGGTAGCTCAAATTATATAGGCTGGAAGGATCGCATGGAAGCAATATTAGAGGATAACGGTCTAAAGGAATTCATTTATTAAAAAGTCCCCAAGCCAGCAGCAGATAATGCTACAAAATTGGCAGAATGGAAGAAATGTGTGGCTAGAGCAAGGAGAACCCTCTTGGAGGGAGTTCGAGACCACATTGTCTCGAGTCTCCATGGGAAGGAGACACCATTTTTGATGTGGAAAACATTGAAAGATCTATATCAAAACAACAATGATCAGAGGAAGCTGGCGCTGAAAGACATGCTTCAGAAAATCAAGTGTGAAAAGGGCAGATAAAATAGCACACAACAATATATTCTATTATATTATTCATCAAGGAAAGTACACACATATTTATACAAGTAATAGTCTCAAGATAGGAATTCTATCTTAGACGTAAAGTAGTGTGGTTGAGAGATTCTCTCAACCACACACCAAACTAGGAGAAACTAAATTCCTATTATGTAGGAACAAACTCCTCAAATAGAGAATTACAACCATAAACAAGTAGGAATTAATTATTTCTAACTCCCCCCCTTAATGACTACTTGTCATGATAGTCAAATCCACCACCATCAGGCGAATTGCATGTACAAAACCTCCAAAACACAAATTTTCCTCCCTCAGATAGATCCACAACTTCTCCAACCTACCTCCTCTCACAAATCGTCAAACAAAGATGAGGATTCCCGCGGATCCCCTTCTACTAAGAAAATTAAAAAATCATCTGAGTCCGAGCCAGGGGTTCTGCAGTCCACCTGCTCAATTGAGCACAAAGCTCTCGTGTACACCCAGCCACAAAGGCACCTCAAGCCACAGAGGCAATTCTGCCACAAAGGCACCTCAAGCCACAGAGGTGATTCTGCCACAAAGGCATGCTGGTCACAAAAGCACTTCAGCCACAAAGATTCTATAGATGGTTTCTAGCTCACCACCAACCCTCACTTTACAGTGACAAAAGATGGTTTCAGGCTGACCATAAACCATTACAAAGTGGTTTTAAGATCACCATGAACTTTCAAATGCCTTTAAAACTTACATTTCATTCCACATTTTGGAGTTTTTGGGTACATACAATGATCATTACAACAACTAGACTTGCTTATAACATGCTAGGGAGTCTATTCCACAAACCACACTAACTTAAACAAAAATCTACTTTGTTGTCCACCATAAATGTTGTCACTGTTGTTTTGCCTCATCTGTTCATTGTTCACATCTTGGGCATCCTTGTCTGCTCAAATAACTTCTTGGAACTCCATGCTTATCTTGTCATTCGTTAGGGTTGCAAATTCTAACAAAATAACTTTGCCTACATTGAGTTAGCTAGGCTCAATAAGGCTCAATAATATTTAAACATGATTCCAAGAAAATACAACATAAACTCTTCAAATTTAATTTCTCTATCTCCGCCCAAAGATAATTATTTCCAAAACATAACATCAACTATTTTTCACCAACAATACCTGTGCGGGGTCTACTGATAAAGAAATGGATTGATGACCTTTCACCTGGACCCAATGCAGTGCACTCAAACACTGATGATCCAGACATAGACACACAACCATACGAAGAGAACACAATTTTCCCTTCAAAATAATAATCTAGGACTCCATGGTCCATTCCTCTGTTGCGTTTCAGTATCTACTCCCCTGGAAAAACAATGCCACTTCCCCTACAGTATCAAGGCTAGTCACTACTCTCAAGCATATTTCCTCATGCTCGCTAACAATCTGCAACACGATCTCGATCATCCTCCAATCTCTGATGTTGCTCTAATTGATACGTTTTCACTGTCATGTGTTCACCATTCCCTACAAATTTGCTTAGTGTTGGAATGACCAGTTCCAACACACATTCAGAATTGTGACAATAGTTGGTCAGACCAAAGTCACTTCAATAATAGCATAAACTACCATGACATGAAATACTGAGTATGAAAATCAATAGCATTTACTTCATGGCCAAATAGTAAGAGTAGAAACTAGGTCGCCTTTGCTGGAGGACAAACGAAGAGCAAAAAGATGGGTTGACACACCCCCAATTACCCAAAACTACTCATTTCTCCACCAATCATCAGTACCAACCCCACTCCATCGCATCTCCAAAACATCAATTGTAATGATACACATAAAGAGAGCAATAAACCACAAACTAGCATAATTGCTAATCTCTGGAATTATAAATTTTCCAGTAATTCAGTCACACGATCGAGTATAGATGTAGACATTGTTTTTGAAAGAGTGTGTGCACCTCCTCCATATTTGCTTTGCACTTTAATGAAAAGTCTGTTACATCCAGCAACAACAATTTAGCCTCAAAATAGTGTGCTAATGCCTTTGCAAGCATTTGTAGGTATGGTTCTGCAGGGCCTGACAACAAAATTGCACGACTAGCCGGAGACAAGTTTCTTATGTGTTTGGAAATTTCAGCTTGATTAAAATGAAGATAAGCAGCATTAGTCAATAACACCCTTGTTTGATCACTGAGATAATATGGGAATTCATTGAAAGTAACATTACTATCTTTTCCTTGAACGACTTGCTTGGCGAGATCTTCCTGAATACATTCAGCCCAATTGATAGGCGACACAACACTGCCACCCCACTTATTTAATGTTTGCCCAAATCCAAGCCCAAGCCCAACTCCGATTCCAATGCCGAGAGCAAACATCAATGCCGCCTTCCCCTCCATAGTTGAGAACAAGGAACTGACAAAGAGAAAATATAAAATAGGAAAACGAAGAAGAATCAGAATCCCCTCTGCGAACACAGCGGATAACACAGCTAGAAAGAAAAACTAATATATATTGAGGAGAATGGGAGAAGAAAATAGAGGAGGGGGTGCAGAAGGAGAATCGATCCCGAGTCCTCCTAAAGGCAAAATGAGATGATGATTGTAATAAATATAAAAACAAAAACAAATCAAATCTTCTGATGGAAAGAAAGACACAGATGATAATTGTGAAAATCAAGTCTTCCCCCCCTGTGGCTGGAATCAGAGATTTTGAATTCCCCTTCAGTGAAGATGAATTATGATACCATCACTTCCATCTCAAGCCTCAGAAACGCAACCCTCGACAGTGCTAAAATCAGGATCATTTACTCGACCGACAAAACAACATGAACAGGAACAGGAGCAACTTACAAATGACAACCACCGATACTGCCTCTTCCTCGACAGTCCCGACCTCCTTCACAACAGTCCATACCACTTCCAGTCGTACGAACAGATGTCCCAGTTGCGTAAGGTTTCGTATACAACTGTGATTTAGCAAGAAGATCGATACATAGCTCGCAGACTCTTAGATTTCCTCTTCACTCAATAACAGCTCTAGACAAACAAAAATTTAATAAAACTATATAAACACAATAATTCATTTCTCTATGCCCAGGAAGGGCCAGAGGCCCTTACAGGCTCTGAAGCTCTGATATCAAGATAAAATAGCACACAACAATATATTCTATTATATTATTCATCAAGGAAAGTACACACATATTTATACAAGTAATAGTATCAAGATAGGAATTCTATCTTAGACGTACAGTAGTGTGGTTGAGAGATTCTCTCAACCACACAGCAAACTAGGAGAAACTAAATTCCTATTATTTAGGAACAAACTCCTCAAATAGAGAATTACAACCATAGAAAAGTAGGAATTAATTATTTCTAACTAGGGAGACACAATCTCTACATATCTAAACAAGCTCACCACTTGTAGGGATGAGCTTGGAAGTGTAGGGATCATGAAAACCGATGATGACATGGTGAGTTTAGCTCTCCTCGGTCTTCCTAAGAGTTGGCATAGCTACCAAGACTCGATAAATGGAAGAGAAAAACTGCCAGATTGGGAACGACTTTGGTAGGATCTAATGTAAGAGGAGATAAGAAGAAGCACTAGAGATGGTTCTTCATCCAAGGAGGATGAAGAAAATTGCACCTTAGCGAGTAAGACGAAGAAAGGGAAGGAGAAGGATTCTCATCCCAAATTGAGTTCTTCCCATTGTGGGAAGAAGTTTGACAAATCGAAAGTGTGATGCTTTCATTGTCATGAGTTGGGCCATTTTTCTACAAATTTTCCATTGAAGAAATCCAAGATGGGATACAAGGAAGGATCTAAAGGTGAGGCATTGGCCTCATAGTTCGAGTTGGATTTCACACTCTTTGCATGCATGGTTTCATCCATGGTGGGATGTGGTTGGTTTCTTGACAGTGGAGCTTCTTTCCACATGACCGATGACAAGAGTTTGTTTAGTACCTTAGAGGAGAAAGATCTCTAGATACTCATAGCGATGGGTAATGATGAAAAGTATAGTGTCTTAGGTGTAGGCATGGTTGTTTTTCAAAGGGAGGATGGAGCTCGCATTACCTTGACCGATGTCAAGTATGTATTAGGACTGAGGAAAAATTTGGTGTCGATCGCAATGCTGGAAGACAAAGGCTATGATGTGTCTTCAGTAAGGGAAAGGTTTTCCTTCGACACATCACCATGAGACAAGTGAAGTAGATCAGTTCAAAAGTCAAGAAAATGTATGTTCTTGAGGTTCAAGATGCATGCAAAGCCTTGAGGAGTAAGGCAACTGATGGAGACTTAGTGGTTGAGAGGGAGAGTACATTACCTCTCAACATGCAGTGCCAGAATAAGTCTCAGACAATTGTGGAGGAGACACAAATAGTGAACTAGCTTCAGGAGGTTGTGGAGCAGCCACAACTGGAGAATCCAAGAGGAGATCGAGTGGAGGCATCCACTCATGCAGAGACCTATAGTAGGGGGAAATTTTGAGCCAAGCAGGCAGAGGGATCACATGCATCCATACCTCCAGGTCGGAGGTGGGGCAATGTGGAGTGATAGTCCCAAGAAGGCTGGAATAGGGGCAGGATCATTGAGGTACCTAACCTCTTTGATTAGACCTTGCTATGGGAGCCCTGATGAGGAGTAGTAGGACTAGTTGAGTGGGTAGAGATAAATGTGGATGGAGTGGTAGAGAGAGCTACAATGCAAGAATCCCAAGATAGTGTAGAGCTAGCAGGCTGCAACAATGCGAGAGGCATAGGAGTGTTGCACCAGTGCAGGATGGCACAGAGAGGTGTGCAATGGTGCAAGATGCATGGAGTGTTGCAGTAGCTCATAGGTCATAGAGGGAGCACTTGTCAGTGGTAGAGGAAGCTTCAACATCAGAGGATGTTTCTAGCCCAATAGGGAGGTCAGTTGGGAGATTTTTTGTTTCTAGAGTTGCTGGAGCAACAACACTTGGGAGAAGTGTTGCATGCAGAACATTCCAAAGGTTCAGGATCGTGTTCGAGTTGAATGCCTTTCTTGTTGAGAGGGAGTGTTGAAAATAGCAACAAGAAATGCTAAAAATA